>CATIWF010127074.1:0-89633 GCA_949630135.1 Balakata baccata
ATGATTCATAAAAGTCAAAAACTTTTTAAATGAAAAGACCTTAATTAATTAATTAATTTGTAACCCCTCTATCAAAGCTCAATAGATATCTTATTAGGTAACCAACTAGCAACTCTGCCAATAGATATGTTGGATCTTGAGTGAAGGATAACTTTCAAAAATCATTTGATATCAACTTTAAATGATGAAGTAATTACAATAGAAAAAGCATTCCTTATGATAATTGGCATAGATTAGTGACATTGTTGATTTGCCAATAATATTTCAATCTCATCTACTGGTTGAAGTACATTCATATGAGTGGGCAATTGCACCCTTAATTTATTAAAAAATATATAATATTATATAAATATATTTTATTTTTTAATATTTACTCTTTTGAATGACATTATAAAGTCTATTTTTGTGTTCCTTGAATTAGAATCTTAACTTTTTGCTTCCCTAACTTAGAATTCTAGCTCTACCACTGAACATCATAGTCATATATTATGAGGTCTAAGATTTAAGATAAACATTTACTAACATTTTCGAAATCAAAACAAATTGGGAAGTAGCTAACATATATAGATACAACCGTACTTGATTAAAACCCCAAAAATGTGGTCCTAACTTGTTGGATTATGGGTTTGGGCTTCCCATGTGAGTTTGATTCAGCCCAAGGCTCAAACGCTATTTAATATAAAAGGGAAAAGTTAATTTGAAATTAACTTTCTCTCCTATAAAATCAGAAATAAAAATCCTACATTAATGAATTTGCTCTGAAGAAGTTCTGGAGAAAATACACATAATTCCTAATATTCTAAAGTTATCAAGAGATCAAAGGGGTTCATACTGTGGAATTTAGTCTGGATTTTTGTAACTGATTTACTCGAAGTATTGAAGACACAAAATTCTCGCACCAACAAATAAGTTTTCGTTATCATTGTTTATTTACATTAGTATCAAAGCCCTTAATTCGTATTTTTTTTTTTTTGCTGCATTGAGGATTATAATGCTTAATTGAACAATTTTGTATGAAATTTGGTAAATATCTGAACTTTTGCTTGATCTTTCATCAAGCTGATTTTCTGTTTCTTAGCATGATGTTGGTATGGTTGGAAAGCTTTCGTCACAAGCTTTCCAACGAGTATTTTTTCGTAATTTTCTGATGAATGAGTGAATTTCTATAAATTTTTGAATTTTTCTTGTCATAATCAGGGTTAAAAAATTTTTGGAATTAATTGTTTTGGCCTATTTCACTCTCGATTGATATTGTTTGATATGTAAACTCCGGTCTAGAGGTGTCATATAGTGAATTTAATGGTAAAAAATGGTAGAAAATGCTTGAAACCATTAAGAAAATTGAAAAACATATTAGTGGAACCACCCTAAGGTGGCTCGTCTATAGCGCATGAGACGGTTACAGATAGTAACCATCCACATCAAGACATGTGGCTCAATATTATTGGGCCACATTGTCTGACACGATGATGTGTAATGCCACATGGCGTGTACACGTGTCATTTCCACGTGGTAGTGATTGACACATGTCTCACTCTGGTTGGTCCACTTAGCGTTACAGGTGGGGCATGGCGGTGGGTGAAGTGTGCGGCCTACCTCTGATCTGCCCATGGAGGCGCATGGGAGGTCCTTTTAAGTTCCAAATTTTTTTAAAATGCTTAGAATTTATTTTTTCTATTTAACGGATATTTTTCCAAAAATTTTAGAGCATTTTTTTATTTTTGTTTTGATTAAAAATGCTCAAAAAGTGTATATTTTAACATGATTAGTGGTAGCATTTCATTTTTAACTTGCTCTTTGTGTGTTTTAATATTTTTTGGTGTATGTCTGATGCTGTACTGTAATATTTTTCTTTACATGTAGTGAGGGATCATATGTTTTGTACTTTGGAATGACTGACTGCATATAGAAAAAATCCAATGCATTTGTTAGATGAACACATTCATGTGATGTATCAAAAATTGTGGAATTTTTATGTTCTTTCAAAATGAACATGAGTGGCCCACGAACAATAAATATGGATTGTTTTTATTCCTTAGGTGATTCATGGGAAGAAAAAAGAAAGGCGCTTAGAGAGAGGATAGGCGACTTGGATTACAATAATATTGTAAGAGAATTAAAAAGGTAGCAAGAGCACCACATTGTGCATGGCAATAGGCGATCTTGTCAAAAAATGAGTGGATATCCACAGCTGAGTAAGAGAAATATAGTCGTGGCTGTTAACAAGCCTGTGAGTGGCTTCCTGTAGATAGGTAAAATGACTAAGGATTTGGCACGTAGGGAGCTCATTGAGAAAGATCTAATAGATTCTGCATAATATTATCGAATGCTTGATAACAGATCTATAGATTCTGAAGAAGTTTATCTAATACGGTATATGAACTTTAGATTTACCTAGTCGACTTTATTTCTTTTTGTTTATGTTGATGTTGTTTAATTTTATTTATTCTTTTAAAACACATGATGGATATTTACATATTATGTTTATTTTAGATGTTTAAGTATTGAATATTTTTTCTTTATGCATATGTCTCATTATTTCATTATATATTTGATATTTGAAAATAATATATCTTGTTATTATATTGAATGAGCAATACATGATTTATTATTGTGGAACTATTAGGTTGGTAGGTTAGTAAATCTCACCTAATAAAATAATCGGTGCATATTTTAAATTAAACTATAATAACTAGACTATGTTAGTAGAAATTGATTGGATTATATTACAAGATTGTTGTTTTTGTTATATATGTTAGGTTGTTATTGATTAATTTAAAACTTTGCGACATGAAATAATATGGATTGTAAATTATGCTAATTTAGATCGTTATTTCTAATTAGTTGAAATGGCTGTAAAAAAAAAAAAAGCATTGTTGCCTATTTGAACTAAGGAAATAAGCTGAATGACAAAAATTATGATGTTTGACATAGAAAAATTCAGTATCTCCTGAAAAGAGCAAGACATGCTGGGGACAATCATACAACCTATGGTTGAGCCTGAGCATAGGAGTACTGCTCAGCATAGACGGGATATGGAGGCATATCAAGCCTATAAGCGCAAGGATCGAGTTGCTCGCATATTGAAGCTGAGTAGGAGGAATGACCTGATGCTATGTTTTGAGAAACATCGCTCAGCCCAGGCAGTTTGAGATACTGTAAAGATTCAGTCTGGAGGAACTTCAACTATTAGGCTGCATTAGTTGAGTTTAAAATTTGGTGCTTATAACAAGAATCCTACTCATACGATGAGGCAGTATCTCACTTTTATATCTAACATGATAAGTGAGTTTAAGGCTACTAGCCATGAGTTAATAGACGAGCAACAAGTCCGAGTTGTAATTCTCTCTCCTCTAAGTGCTTGGGAGCACATGCTAGTTAATCTTACCTATAATGACAACATCAAGACGTTTGATGATATCGCACCTCATGTCGAGCTGGAGGAGGATCGCCTTCTCGCTGATAGGCCTACAAGTGAGGCCTATATGATTGAATCTAAGGGAAAAGGAGCTTCAAGCTCTGGATGAAAGAAATGGAAAGGTAAAGGAAACAAGTATGGAAAATGAGGCAATAAAGCCAATCTTAGTGGAAATAAATGCAAATGCGGAAGGAAAGAACATGAATTGCTTCAATTATGGGAAGTCAGGTCACTTTGTTCATGATTGCATTAAGCTAAAGGTATTATACGACCAAACTCATCCCTCTGATTTATATGTTAGTAGTTGCTTGATGCTTACTGAAATTTTTTCGTATTGGATTGTATACTTAGTCACAACCAACCACATAGCGAGGGACTGTAATGCCTTCATAGAATTTCATCGTATTCCAAAAAGGAGTCGAAGTATCTATAAAGGGAATAATGCTTTCACAAATGTGCTTGGAATTGGCACTTACAAGCTAGTGATATGGGGAGGCCGCACTCTTTATCTCAATGACATGTTTTATGCTCTTAAAGTTCGACAAAATCTTGTTTCTGTAATTATTCTGTTAGGATTTTGTTTTAAAGTTGTTTTTGAGAATTGTTGTGTGAAAGTACTTTTGGATGATATTTATTATGGTTCTGAATATTTGCTGGATGGTTTTATTATATTGGATACAATACCTATTAATATTGATTTTCTGTTTTCATTGTTGGTAATTCTAGTAATATTTCGTTAAATGATGATGTGAAATGACATGCTAGATTAGGACACATTGGGCAAAATCAATTAAAATAATTAGCAAAAGCTGGTCTTTTAGATTCTGTTGACAAAATAGATTTGCCTATTTGTGAGCATTGTCTTGCTGGAAAAGCAACAAGATTACCGATTAGCAAAGCAAAAAGAGCTACATTTCCTTTACAATTAATTCATTCAGACATTTGTAGCCCAATGAACGTGAAAGAAAGATTTGGCGCTCACTGTTTCATCATATTTATAGATGATTTCATTAGATAATGTCATGTTTATTTAATCTCCCATAAGTCTGAAGCATTAGATTGCTTTATATGTTACAATAGGATAGTTGAGAATCAATTAAATGCAATAATTAAAGCTTTGAGGACCGATCGTGGACGTGAATATCTATCTGATTCATTTAAAGATTATTGTGATAAAAAGGGTATAACTAGGCAGCTTACTATTCTTTCAACTCCACAACAAAATGACATAGCAGAAAGAAGGAATAGAACTTTGTTGGATATGGTTAGGTCAATGATGGTGCAAGCAAATATGCCTATTTCCTTTTAGAGAGATACGCTGTTAACTGCGGTCTACATACTTAACCATGTGTCATCGAAAAATGTTCCTTCCACCTCTATATGAGTTATGGAAAGAAGAGAAACCTGACTTAAGTAAAATGCACCTACGGGGCTGTGCTAATTATATTCATAACACTTCTCATAAATATGGGAAACTTGGTTCGATGGGGAAGAAATATATCTTTATAAGATACTCAGAGTTCTCCAAAAGATATGTATTTTTGAGGCAAAATACAAACGGAAAGGTAACACGACATGTTATTTTCTTATAAGAGGACTTTCCTAAAAGAGGTGATATAAATGTGGATTTTCGACTATATGAAATAGAAGATCCTGAAACTAGTGAGAGCGTAAGATTAGTTGAATCAACACCTATAAAGCACATTGATATGGAATTTTATGTTCCTCCTGAAGTAAGTGGGAGTGGTACGTTGCCTGATTGTGTTCCTATGGAGCAATATCATAAGCAATATTAGCCTCAACGTAGTAATCGTGAAAGAATTTCCCGTTGTTGATTTGAGATTGAGAGGGAAGCTTTCATGATTGCTTCAAATGAAGAAGAGCCTAAAACAATACAACAAACTCTTTCTAGTCCTAAAGAAAAAGAGTGGATTAAAGTTATGGAAAAGGAAATGGATTTGATAAAATCTAACAGAGTATGGGATTTGGTGGATTTACCGCCTGATCGTAAGACCATTGGGAATAAACAGGTTCTTAAAATTAAATGAAAGGTGGATAAGACAATTTAAAGATACAAAACTCGATTAGTAGCTAAGAGCTATACACAACAAGAGGGAATTCACTATGAAGATACATTTTCACATGTTGTTAGGTTTACGTCAATTCGCCTCATTTTAGCTATTATAGCTCAGATAACTTAGAATTATATCAAATGTGTAATACCCTTAATTTTCATAATACATAATTTAATTATTTTTGTGGGTAAATATTCCGTAAAATCTGAGAGTTGATATAAAAAATTATGAAAATACCATCGACTATAAATATGGTGTTAACTCTATCTCTCCCATCAGCTCTCTCTCTCTCTTCTTCTTTCTCCTTCTCTTTCTCTCTCTACCTCCAATCACTATTTCCATTTCCGATCATCACTCAAGACCTCTGTTTCTCCAGAATCCCACTGGAACTATAAAAAACAACAGCACGAAATTCGGGTGTCAGGCTGCCCTTGCCATTTCTCCATCTTCCTAACCTCTTTTCATGATTATGACACCAAAAATGGATTCAAGAGTCCAAAAACCTTAGACTGCATTGGTTAAGCTTCAGGAACGGACTGTTGAGGCTGATCAGAGTTCGGATTTTCTCGTTAGAGCCGCCGAAAATTTTGTAGATTTAAGCATTTCTGGTCACTTCCAAGACATAAGACTTGTACTTTTGGACTCCCCACATCCTAAGGGAGCTGTTGGTACCCTCTTATCGTCATTCCATCGCCGTCGGAAATTTTCCGATCACCGGAATCTGGCAATCACAGACTAGACGTTTTTGGGCAGAATCTCCGACTTGTTAAATCGAGTCACCCGATACCAATCACACCTTCATGCCATTTTTAGATAGTGTGATATGAATTTATTTGTGAAATTTAAGTATATTATTTAATTAATGTGATAAATTATTTTATTGAGTAATTTGATGAATTGCATGATTATAAGAATTATTGGAGAATATATTTACACATTATAATAGAATTATGAGGTGGTTATTAATGAAGTTGAATTATGGACTATTGAGTTGATTATGTATGTTGATCGGGTATATAATAAATTGGAGATCCGGATTGTAATTGACTATGTTGAGATGATGGTGATATATTTTATAGAATTATAACTCGTAAGCGGGGGGATTGTCTAGTTTTAAAGAAGGTGTTGCCGAATTTTCAGTAGAAATTACGTTAAAATTTGAATAAAAATTTCTATAGGAAAATTTTAGAATAGTCTAGGCTTAGGATTTATTCTTGATATTTTATTGATATTCCTTATATTTTTATAGATTCTCTAGAGGTCTCACCAGCTGCACCAGAATTTTGAGAGCAGCTTATTGAGGAATCGATAGATCTGTGAGTTAATATCATATGATTTTATAACATGCTACCTCTCTTCCCTATATTTTCTCTGGCATGCAAATTAACATTAATTAATACATTATTATTATTATTATTATTATTATTATTCATATACATATAGTAATATATGCTTGAATGTGATTTGCTAGAGATGTGATTGGGTGAGACTGTGATATGATTGGTGGAATGAGAACTATAGCAGAACATGCCACATGATGGGTTACATCTAAACTGCATGTACAGCGGTGATGATTTTATAATTATGGATAGATTGATAATATACCTTGGTCGAGTTTGTCTCTCATATGTATATGGATGCTGAGAGTGATAACCCTAGTTGAGTTTGTCTCTCAGGGCATTAGCACCATTTGGATAAGTGAACGACTGGAAAGAAGGACTCTGGTCGAGTTTGCTCTCATGGCGCCAGTCCTTTAGAATTAAGAGAGCCATTGGTTAGTAGAATTGAGGTTTAGGATTTTGCTTGAGTTACTCACCCAATTGTTTGATAATTGATTTCACATGATGCATGAATTCATTGCATGTATATATGGTATTAGTATAATATTGTGTGACTGTGTGTTATAAAGTTATATGATATTGATTCACTCAGTGGAGGCTGACTCCTCTCATTTATTTTTTTGTCAGGTAGTAGATATCTTTTCAGATTGTTTTGGTTTGCCCCGTATCTTGTTTACTCCGCAAGGGCTTGATGTAATATTTTTTAAAATTATTTTTTCATATTGTATTGCATATTTTAGATCTTCGCAGTATCTTATATAGGAATGTTAGACTATATATTATATGGAAATATGTCGGATGAGTATACACTCTCCCCTGGTGATGTTATAGCTATAAGTATACATTTAGCGGAGTTTATATTAATGTATGATTTAGATATGAGATATATTTATGTTTTAGTAGCCTTAAGCCTACCCATTCCCTAGCGCTGATCATGGTCCCAGTTTGAATCGTGACAAAATGGACGTTAAAATCACTTTTCTCAATGGAGAACTAGATGAAGAGATCTATATGGATCAACCTTTAGGCTTTGAGCTTAAGGGACAAGAGCCCAAAGTTTGCAAACTCAAAAGATCCATTTATGGTCTTAAGCAAGCGTCAAGACATAGAACCTCAAATTTCATCAAGCCATGTTAAAGGATGGTTTTACAATGATAAAGGAAGATCATTACGTGTATGTTAAATGCTCAAACAATGGTTTTATAATTTTGTTCTTATATGTTAATGACATATTGATAGCTGGAAATGATAAAAAGTTGATTGATATTACCAAGAAATGGCTATTATCAAACTTTGAGATGAAAGATATGGGTGAGGCTAGCTATGTGCTTGGTGTTAAGATCCTTAGGGATCACTCGAAAAGGCTTTTGGGTTTATCTTAGGAGGCTTATATCAAGGAAATGTTAGAGCATTATCACATGCATGATAGCAAGCCTATGGATACACCAGATGAAAGGAATCTGAGCCTTAGTCTTGATATATGTCCCAAAACATCTGATAAAAAAGAACGAATGTCCAAAGTACCATATTCCAGCGCTGTTGGAAGTTAGATGTATGCAATGATGTGCACACATCCAGACATTTACTATGTCGTGGGGCTAGTAAGCAGATTTCAATCTAATCCAGGTCTGAAATACTGGATGGCAGTCAAGAGGATTTTGAGATATCTAAAAGGAATTTCAGACTATGTTTTGTGCACACATCTAGAAATTGGTTATACTGATGCTGATTGGGGAGGAGATCTTGATCAGCGTAAATCGACTAATGGGTATGCTTTCTTGCTAAATGATTATGCAATTTCATAGAGTAGCAAGAAACAATCTTGTATAGCTTTATCGATAATGGAAGCTGAATACATAACATGTTCCTTAGCTATACAAGAAGCAGTTTGGTTGAGAAGGTTTTTGAGCATTTAGAAATTGTCAAAACAGCATCTAAACCTATCACAATACACTGTGATAGTATGGTTACATTAGCCTATGTTAAGGATTCGAAATATCATAAGAAGACCAAATATATCTAGATTAGATATCACTATGTTAAAGATATGATTGTTAAGAAGAAAATGATTATGAAACACACTCCTATGAGTAAAATGGTAGTAGATCCTTTTACCAAACCAATAGCTAGGGATGTTTTTATTAGACATGTAAAATCCCTTGGGTTATGTAGGATGTACATAGTTTGTATATGTTGACAAATCATTTATTTTCATAATGATGTTAAAGACATACTTGTACAATTGGTTTACTTTTAAAAAACAATTTATAAATTAGATATACCAGCTAGCACAATTCAATTAAGTATATCAATAGACAAATATTGACTCTCTCACATGAGTAATCGCCTTTAGCTTGTTGAGCGAGTAGAGATGAAACCGTAATTTGGATGACCAAGATGTAGTGGGAGCGATTCTAGTCACGCTATTACAAAGGTTACCTTGATAAGGATCAAGATGAGATTTTTCACATATATAAAAATTGTCATGAATGATTTCCCCACTATTCATGTGTCTAATTAGAGGAAACTGAGTGTGATATTTGTTGTTTAACATCCTTGAATATGTAGACAAAAGTTCCAGGTTTGACGCATTCAGAGCGACAAGACTAAGACTCATATGGTGTTAATAAATAAAGAGCACAATATACACTATTTTTATCTTTGATGAAGAAGGAGTTGCTCCACCATAGCATGCATTTTATACCACATGTGCTAGACGACCTATCAAGAAGCAAAATAATATATCCCTGCTTCTTCGCAATGTGAGTCCTAGAAGTCCTGAATACAAATTTTATTACCCTTTGTGACTTTTGACTATATCATGAAGTGATGAGTTAATGTTGGCTATCTTAAGGTGTATCCTATAGTTATGAGATGATTCGACTTAATGAAATACTTCTAAAAAAGTGAGTTGATTCTAATCTAATTGATATGAGGGCGAAAGAAAGAGTTTTTTTTTTTATATATATTCATTACTTGTATTCACCGGTCGGAGTCATTTCGCTTAATAAAGCTTGAAATAACTTAGAATACAAGGTAATGGAAAAAGTGATCTAAGTATATATTCTAGAGGGATTGAATGATACTCGATTATATGTATTAAGAAAGATACTTGGGCTAAATAAGCACAATATAATGAATAAATATATCTTTGGGTTGATATCTCCTATATGGTCTATGTTTAGGTTTGTATATTGGAGCTCCCACCATTTATGTGCTTTGGGTTGCACGGTCCATTCACCAATATGAATGAATCTCTTTAAAACTGAAATATTGGAATTTTTTAGATAAGTCAAGCCTACTATGGGCAAGTGGACAATGTTGGGCTATGGGTTTGGGCCGTCAATGTGGGCTTGACCCAGCCCAAATACTATTTAATATAAAAGAGAGAAGTTAATTTAGAATTAACTTCCCCTCCCATAAAATCAGCAATAAAAATCCCATGTTAATGAATTTGCTCTGAAGAAGTTCTAGAGAAAATACACAGAATTCCTAATATTCTAAAGTCATTAAGAGATCGAATGAGCTCATGCTATGGAATTCAGTCCGAATTCTTATAACTGGTCTATTCAAAGCATTGAAGATATGAAGTTCTCGCTCCAACATTTAAGTTTCCACTGCCATTATCTATTTACATAACCTATTGAAAAAATAATGTCAATAATTTTTCCTTAGTGATGATAGAGAGTGAATTGGATAGTAAATGTTAAAGTGACAATTGCTTAGGCTTAAAAATATAAGAAATATGTGCTTCACATCTCAAGTTGTGATCATAAACTTAAAAATTTATGACATGGATATTGTTGTATGGGAAAAACATGTTCAAGTTACTTGGAAGCTAGATAAGTACTACTGATTAAGCATAAGTTATGATGCATTCAGGTGTCTATCCAGTTAGGTTTGCAACATACCTCCCCTTGAGGCTTGATATACAAGCCCTCTATCTTATAGGGATTGATGTGTGCATATATATACACTTATTATGACATTATATATAGGACTTCTTATCATTAAGTTTAGTTTTGGTACCTCTAATAGGTAGATGGATTGATAAAAGCAGTGTGGGTATTGAAGGGACATGCCTCTGTAAAATTCTTTACCTAAATGGATTTAAATTTAATTTTTTCTAAAGACTAGCTCAATATGAATGATTTTATAAGTACTATTATATTGTTATAGCCAACCTAATATGGGATATATCATTTAACACTCTCTCATATTCAGGCCCATTGTAGGTATACAATACAGTAAGAAATCACCTGAAGCATGAAAGTAGCTGACAATACTGCTTGTAGACCAATTGTAGGAGTCTCATCATCGTTTGGTTCTGATACTGTATAAAATTCGTTAGGTAAATGGATATGAGCTTATCTCTTCCTAAAAATTAGCTCAATGGAGGATGATTGTCTAAATCTTTATAAGTACTATTATATTATTGTAGCCAATCATATCGAAAATTTAAGGGATAGAAGAAGTGTTTATAATTGTGGTATAACTAATTTTTGACTTAAATCATTTGAAATAATAGTTAATTCACAATTATTTATCTAAACTCATCCAATTTTAACATGTTATTAGAGCTATGAGAGGACTAGTTGGATTCTGTGGCTAAAATCTAAAACCAACTATAGTTATCAATCCCAACTGTTTGGGTCCATCGTCTATAATATAATGTGACTTCTAAAATTAAATTATATACTTAAAGGAACTCAGGCCACATATGGAGCCCTTTCATAACTCTAAATTTAAAGTGGAAGACCTTGCTTGGTGGATTGTTGGGCTAGTCTTCTTAAGGTTTGCCTGCTTAGTGACCTGACTCTACAGTAAAAGAAGGTGGTCGGACCTAAGTATTATGGCTCGGTTTGCAAGCTGAGAGCTCCTGAGTTATATCATCACTAAATATATCATTGGGAGACGTAGAGAATTTTAACTATGACTAGACTCCAACAAAATTAATCTCAAATTATATAACAGATGAAAATATTTATACTTTATATTAAAAAAAAAAAAAAGAAGAGGTGATCGGACTCTGCCAAGCAAAAGGGACCTCGTCAGAAAACATAGATATTAATAAATAAAATGATTTAGTTTCATATTTCATGGTATCATATCACTAAACCTTGATATGAAAGATAATTAATCTTTGTATTTGAATTTTAATTATGTAACCAAATAAATTGCCTTATGTTGTCTTCCCTATTGCTGCCATATAATATAGGTATGCATTGTCTAAAAAGAGATAAACTTGCAAACAAAGTCTGTGCAACATGTTTGGCTATTCGTAAGGCTGTGCAACCCATTCTATTCAATTTAAATAGAAATAAAATTTTCTGATATATTTAAATTTTTAATATTACGTATTTAAGGGAAGCAGTTTTCCTTGCTAATATACATATATACTGTCATTTTAGAGATACATTCCTCTAAATTTTTTTTATTTTAGCTATCTAGTCTGAATTCGCACCGAACAAATCCATTAGAAGATAAAATACTCACTTTCAAGTTTTAAAGGTATTTTATATATATTCAGAATTCGAATTTGAAACGTATGATTGAGTGATAAGGGATCCATAACATCTCATCTCACCTATTCAAGGTTAAATTCCTCAAATTTAGTGGAAGTTATCAATCATCCAATAGAAGCTTGGAAATTGATGTATGTATTCGTTACCGTTGCTAGATTAGCTTCTCATGCATTTTGCTGTTTGTAAATTTTTTGAGGGCCTGCATAAGAAAATTGCAGCGAAATATATATATATATATATATATATATATATATATATATATTTATTTATTTAATTGGATTACTGAAATTGAATCATATTTCTGCGAGAATTCAGATTATGAAATTAAAAAAAAATAAAAAATATTTAATCGGATTAAATTTGATGTGTTAAATAATATAAAAATATAAAACATTTATGTGGTTCAACATAATTTTATATCCATGATCTTGAAAGAAAATTTATTATTACACTATAAAAGTGATATAAAACAAGAAACACTAGTATAGAAAATAGTCTTTTTATGTCTATTTTTTAGACTTTTTAAGTATGTTATTGAATCGATACAAATGATGGAGAGGCATTTGAGGGTGGACTTTTTACGTCCATAAAAAACAGCCTAGTTATTGTGTGTGTGGCGATTTTTAATATGGGCGATTAAGATAAATAAACCATATTCGATCCAATAGAGATAATAAATCATATTATAGCCAGTATGTTGCAAATTTGGAATAATAGGTATTATAATTATTACAGTATTATCAAATTTCCGATTTTAAGCTGATTTATTATGTTATTAATTTGAGTTATGTAAATTTTTTTTATTATTTTATCTTTTATAATTTTTAGTAAATTTGTATATATTTCTATCGATATATTGCTAATTTGAATCAATGATATTATTTTTTTTGCCAAAAAAATATTGCATATTGGGTGTACAATAATTTTGATTTATTTCGAACAAATCCCATTAAGAGATAAAATATTCTCTCCTAATTTTTAAATATATGTTCTATATTCAGGTTTTGAGTTTTTATTATTTTTTTAAATATCCAACATCAACCATTTGATACAACACCATTACTAGTCACTATCCAATACTCCTTTTTTTTTTCTTGCCATTATTACCTAAAAGAAAATATGGATAGTAAATATAAGCCTCTCCCTCCCTTGTTTCACTTGTAAAATACCACATAATCATCTTCATCTGTATTGGGTGTTTTTGTGTATGTATAATATATGTGTGTTGGATTTTTGTTGAAAGGTCTATTTTCATGTCCATATATAACAAGCTAGCACATAGGGCAACTCACTTCCATTTTCTGCAACTCCACCATAGCTCAACCCTACAACACAAACCCACAAAACAAAGCACGCTGTTGTATGAAAATTACAAATATTAGTTAAGCCAAGGAAAAAAAGACACAGAAAAATCAAAGACCCCTTTTCTTTCTTTTCCAAACTTTCCATTCCTTGATAGTTTCCTCACCAGGTTAGTGAACACCAAAATCAAAATCAAAAGGGTACCCAGATAATCATCGTTTGTGGGTTTTAAGTATAAATGAATTTCTTTTTTTCTTTTTTTTCTCTCTTTTTGCAGGTTTCAATCACGGAGTTCCATAATCAAGAAGGGGAAGGGGAGGGCCCTTCCCAGAGAAAATATGGTAGGGGCAAAATAGAAATAAAAAGAATTGAAAACACAACAAGCAGGCAAGTTACTTTCTGCAAGCGTCGCAATGGATTGCTCAAGAAAGCTTATGAATTATCTGTTCTCTGTGATGCTGAAGTTGCTCTCATTGTCTTCTCCAACCGTGGCCGTCTTTATGAATATGCTAATAACAGGTTCTTTCTTTTCTTTAATTTCTTCCAATTTTCCTTTGATTTTCTTGCTTCTTGATTTGTGGTTTTTAATTAGAGCTTTACTTAATAAAGTATAACTAGGGTTTTGAATCTTTTTTCTTTCTCTATCTTTATCAAGATTTGCTAATTTCTAATCTGTGATCTATCAGTGAAAAAGTTGTTTAAGAAAATGTTACCCAATTAAACCCAACATTGCAGAAATTAGGGTTTTCATGTTAAAATATGTATTTCTTACCCATATACACAAAATCATCTTCAATCTGTCTTCAGAAAAACTAAAAACAAGTGTTAAAATGTCTAATGGCTGACATGATAATGTCCTCGCGATTTTACCCTTTTAATTATTAAATAAAAGGTAAAATTTATTCTTGATTATGCACACAAAATTAAGCAAACAAATCAGAGGATTAGGGTTTCAAACCCCAAAAACTCAAAAGGGAATTAATTGTGATATAAAACCTAACTATCATTTCTCATTTCATTTATGACCATTTTATGCACACAAAAGAAAATATTGTTGGATGAGATGTTTGGTTTAGTTTATAGAAGCTTACACAAATCTTTGGTCACGTCACACATGATTTTTCAGTTTCTTCATTTCTGACAGAGAAGGTAGTGTCATGATTCCATTACTGCACCTTCTCTTTCCATCATCTTTCTTCAAAAAACCAAAAATAAAAGAATCTCTCTTCTGTGATCCCAACATAAACTTGAAGACATGCATGTGAGAAAGAATCTCCAAAGAGCTTTCATGTTTTAGGAAACAAACTCCCTGAAATTGCTTAAAAACTTAAATAATGTATTAATAACAATAATAGATTGCTTACTGCTTAATAAGTTTGTCCAACTAGGCTAAGATAATTAAGACAAAAAAATAATAAAATGCACTCATAGTAATATTAAGTTTCAAACTGGTCCAATAGAGAGAGAAGGAAAAGATGCACAACTGAGGCAATGAGGTCTCAAATAGAAAAGGGATCAAATTCTTGTCCATTTTCATACATATATGTGAAGAAGTAATAATAAGATTTGATGTGGGAGTGATTTATGAATGAAGTGTTGCAGTTGCACTAACATTTGATGCATAGCTAGTTTAGCAAACGAGTGTTTTTCTAGTTGAAGTAAGTGTTTATATCTGAGTTATCACTTAAAGCTCAATGAAGAACTTACCCAAAAAAAACTCAAGGAAGAGATAGGGTTTGATTTGATATGTAGAATAGATTCAACAAAAATATTGAAGAGAGAGAAATTAAACCAAAGTGTACGAACCAATGAGAGATAGTCACCTTGCTGGGTGCATAGGGATGAGGGAGCTCAGAGCTTACTCCATTTCTGCTGCTCATTCAGTCTTACTGTTCACAGCTGACAGACCCACACATACATTTTTTTCGTATATTTATTAAATTTTAATATTAAAAATTGCCAATTTGAAGATATAAATTCTTTACCTAGCTAGGCTGTATCAATCACTTTATTTATAAATTAAATCAATGAAAAATACTGTATAAATAAAGTGAATATTAATTTTTTATTTATTTTTTGTTAGAATTAATTCTCTCATTTTCTTATTTTAAAGTTCGATTAGTTTTCAATAATTTGTCATGACATATGATTTGGTAAATATAATGAGACTCATCAAATCCTAAAATAAGAAATTAAAGGATTAATTATCAAAAAATAAATAAATACAAGTGATGATTTATATTAAAAATGGGTAAGAAAACAAAATAATAAAATATAGCAAATACAAAAAATTAGATATAATATTAGACCTAATTTATTTATAAAATTTTTTATTTTTAATTCAATCTATAAATAAATTCATAAATTATATTTGCACAAATACTGTTGAGTGTCATCGAGGTGGGCAAAAGTCACATATCAATGTATTTATTTATGCATCAGTTTTTACACTCTGTGTATTGAGTTTTTAGTTATTTTAGCCAATCATAGACTTCCATACTTCTGCCAGCCTGGCAGACACAACCAATCCGTAGCTCGAGAAAATTAAGGTTGCAATTCATTTCAAAATCTTTCTTTTATTCTCCACCCCAGGTCCCCAACAGAAAGAGAGAGATAAAGCTGCAAGCTGCTTATTATTATTATTATTATTATTATTATTATTAGTCAGACTATAATACACCTAGTGTGACATACGAATGAACTATTCAAATTATAAAATATTCATTCAACGATTTAAATTATGAGTGAATAAATGGTTCAAATAAAGTATGTGTTCATCCAACAATTTATACATTGATGCATTGATACCTTATTATTATTATTATTATTATTATTATTATTTTTCATAGTTATGTTTGGTGTTACATTTGAAAAAAGTACTTATTAAATTTTTTTATTTAGCAAAAAACTCTTAATTTTATTTTTTTTTTCAAACTTTTGTAAAGAGAGGCGGATAAACAGATTTTTTTTCAGAAGAATATGTGAAAGTAATAATTTATAAAAAAAAAAAAGCAATTTGCATATAAAAAAATTATGTGCTTTCACTTTTATATCAAAATAATTTTATTTCTTATTTTTTAACTTTTAAATATATATATTTTTAATTTTATATCAAATATAACTTTGAAAATGATTTAATTTAGTTCGACGATAACATAGCACTTCAAAGGTGTTTTTTAATCTTCCACTACAGTTTTTTTTTTAATTTTAAATAGGTTGCACTAATTTAATTATGTAAACAGTTTTTATACTAAAACTATATATGCATTAATTAAGGCATACATATATATAGAATTGCACCAGATCTAGATTTTTTTCAGCTTTGGAGCTAAGGGCTCCGATGGCTAATTCTACTCAAATATATGCAAACCTAGTTCATTTTAAGTTATGGACTAGTTGTGTAGAACTAAATATTTTTTTTAACCAAATGTCACATTATTCAAAGAAAACTAAATGTCACATATACATATTAATACATGTTAATCCAAATCCAACAAAATTTGATTCAAAATGTCATATCACTATTAAACCAAATTCAATTTCTCCTGAAACTATATTTAATATGAAATTGAAATTATATACATTTAAAAGTTAAAAAATAAAGAATAAAATTATTTTGATATGAAAGTATATAATTTTTTATGTAAATTGGCTATAAAAAAATTAAACAATCAGCCAATTTAATTAAAACAAAATTAAACACACCCAACAGCTATCTCAAACACTTTTTAGAAAAAGAAAAACACATGATTAATATTGTTATGCAATTGAATAAAACCACATAATTTCAAGTTCAATTATTGATTAAAATCATATGATAAGATTATGAACACACTTAATTAACAGTATAATTAGAGTGCAATTATGCATAGATAGTAGGAAACTATATATATAGTTCAAAGATTTTTGCATTGGAATAGATAAAAAGTCAAGACATCACATATGATCCTCAATTTGTACAATTGAAGTTAACAGACTCTACAAAGTAATTAAGAATATATGTCACTTTAGAGAATGTTAAATGAATGGATTTAGATCTGTAGTGTTTGTTTTACTATTTATGTTATGAATTATTCTTTTATTTTTAGTATGTATATGATATGACAAATTAATTGATACTAATAAACACAAACCACCTTAGTGGTTATAATTATTTTCCATGCATTTAACTATACAAAGTTAGATTCTTATTGCAAAACATAAGCTTATTATATATCTTTTCCTTATGATTCTCTTTAATATGTTCCAATTTACTAATGTGGCTTCTTATTAGTGAAGAGCACATATATGATTGTTTTATATGAGTATTTTGAGAAAAAAATAATTAACAAAATGAGGTTTTGATTATTTCTATTCCAAATGCTGATGTTCATTTTTCAACGGGGGCAAATTACATAAATAAATAAATAACCTGAACTTTCACTTTTGTAACAAAATAATCTTATTCTTTATTTTTTTTTAATCTTTAAATATACATATTTTCAATTTTATATCAAATATAGGATCGAAAGGAATGTAATTTGGTTTGACAGTAACGTGACACTCTGAACCTAATTTTTTTATTTAATTTGGTACGGCTAATATGTATTAATATGTAAATGTATTATTTATTTTTAAAAATTAATATGACAGTTTTTTTGAAATTAATAATATGACAATAGTTAAAAAAATTGCATAAATCTGTGCAGAAGTAAATATCAAATGACTCTAAGTTTACATAAATATAAATATATCTACTTAAAAATAGTCGTCTATAAGCTAGAACTGCACAGACAAAACTATATCAATGTAAACGTACTTTCAATATGAAAGCCATTTATATAACTGGATAAAAAAAAAATAGGTTCGGTGTGTAAACCAAACTAAATTTCTCCCAAACTACATTTGATATAAAATTGAAAATACATGTATTTAATAGTTAAAAAATAAAGAATAAGATTATTTTGATATAAAAATGAAAGTTTAGGGTTTCAATATCCATGCACTTGTAGTGATGGAACAATAATATGCAAAAGTTTAGCAATAATTGGATTAAAATTTTACTTTGAGAAAAATAAGTTAGAATTTTTTCACTTAGAAGTCTCAATTGACATATAAAACATATGTATATTCTAGTGTGAGGGCAACAATTGACAGATACAAGAAAGCTTGTTCAGATTCCTCAACTCCTGCTTCTGCTTCTGAAGCTAACACTCAGGTAAACATTTTTCATTCTTTTAATTCTTGCTAATTACTAAAGTATATACATATCTTCACTTCAACGAGGTCTTGTGATGTCAGTTCTACCTACAAGAAGCCTCGAAACTACGTAAGCAGATTCGAGAAATTCAAAATTTGAATAGGTATATACATATATATTCATGTATAATCCCTTTGAATTAAAGCTCATATAATTAGAAAAATCAAATTAATTTGTGTAATTTGCTCAAGGCATATTCTTGGTGAGGCACTCAGCACTTTAACTTTTAAGGAACTCAAGAACTTGGAAGGCAGGTTGGAGAAAGGAATAAGTAGAATTAGGTCCAAAAAGGTATTAATTAATTTTCCTTTTAATTTATTAATTACTCTTGTTGATTGTGTTATTATTAACTTAATATATATTATCTATTTCAAGAATCAATTCTCGGATAGATTTATTTTATTTTAATTTTGATTCCTTAATTTCTGCCAGAATGAAATGCTGTTTGCTGAAATTGAATATATGCAGAAAAGGGTAACTATCTATCTGCTTCATCAATTTAATTTTTAATTCAAGGATAAAATTTAATTAATCCTAATAAAAGGAATTGATATTGTATGTAATATTATGCAGGAGATTGAGCTGCAAAATGACAACTTGTACCTCAGAGCAAAGGTTTGTTTCTAATATCTTGTCGTCGTCCCAAATCTTGTTCGTCGTTAAGTTTCCCAGCTATTCCGTTTTTTTTTTTTTTTTTGTGTCGAGTAAAATATAATAAATATCGATTAATGGAAGTTAATAGTATAACTTAGTTAAAATTATTTTTAAAAAAAATATGATAATTGATATGTGCAGATAGCTGAAAATGAGAGAGCACAAGAACAGCAGACAAACTTGATGGCAGGTTCAGTGTATGAACATGTCCCTTCTCAGCCGTACGATCGAAATTTCCTCATGGAATCTAATCATCAATACTCTCCTCCTCATCACACTGCTCTTCAACTTGTGTAAGATTTTTAATCCCAATGAACTATATCAATTAATTATTAACATTACAATTAGTCTTTGAAATTCATATCAAAACTACAATTTGTTTTTGAATTTGTGTAGGTAACAGGTGATGGGGGCCATCACTCACTCATCTATTACTGTGTTTCCACTTATCTTTGTTTGATAGTCTATGAACTTATATTATTGAAAAACAAGTCTATGTTACTTTTGATTCGATTACAAATTTGGAAAAGGTACAGTGTAATTCGAATCTGGATTACTTGGAAGACTCTATAGTTTTCAATCAACTAGACCACTGGAAATTCCAGTAAAACTAGCATGTTATAATTAATGATGCTCCCAATTGCTATAATCTATAGATTTTTAAGCCAATTAAGCCTTACTCCTGCCTTGAATTATATTTCCTTTGGCTAATTACAAATTATATATCTACAGGTAATGCAGCAATTTTATTAATTTAGCTTTTATTGGCAACTTGGTCGGTACTATTATTTGTACATAGCATTTCATGCATTAGAAAATCAGATGCTTGGGATTTCGAATTTACTCTAAATCAATAAACTTTGAACCCAAAATATAAGAAAGGATGGTAAGGGTTTTTTTTTTCCTTAAACAAAATGGTTTTTTTTTTTTCCCTTAAAACAAAAGTTTTAAATTTAAAGGTTAATTTCATCTCTCTAGTTACTGAATTTTGCTTTTATTGCATCAAAATTACAAAATTTTTTTCGTCCCAAAAAAAATCATTGAATTATATTTTTATTTTACTAAAATCATTTTTGACCAGTTTTCAATAACACAACAGCTGTAACATTATATTTTCAATAAGGTATCAGCTTTCACATTAGATTCCAGCGATACATTAGCTTTCTGACTACCCATATTAAAAAATTAGATGGTAAGGGTGATGGATAACTGAAATTAATATGGATAACTGGAAAGCAAAATTCTGGTGACACATCATTTTTAGTCAATTTTTAAATATAGATAACCGGAAAGCTGACGTGACATCTAATTTATCACAGAAAATCTGACATGACAACTGATGTATCGTAAGAAATTTGATGTGGTAGCTGACGTGTCACTGTAAACTGACCAAAAGTAATTTTAATAAAATAAAAACATAGTTAAACAATTTTTTTTATTAAAAAAAAATTATGTGATTTTATTGGAATATTAAAAGTAAAGTTCAGTGACTATAAGTGAAATTAACTCTTGAGACACTTCATATATGAAAAAGTATATGTATTATATCAAGAAATAATCAGACAGATGTTATTTTCATTTTTGAAGTACCCATATCTTATCAAGAGACTAATGTACAAGTAAAGAAAAATTTGACATGGAATAGGTGATCTACTTGGAATGGTAAGAGAGGGATTATATTTAGATATGTACCAAAAGTTGCACTTTATTAGAAAAATCCAATGTTAAGATACCAAAATGGGTTGCAGCATCAACTGATATAGGCTTCAATTGGTTCAATGATGGCAAAGAATTGCTAATATTTCTCCTTGGTGAAGGAATTATAATCAAGTAAAAGGTGATTGGTAAATACAATATTTTCTGGATTTGGATTAGGGAATTCAAAACCCTCAACTTGTTGGCATTTTCATAACCAAAAGAATATTTCACCTATTTCAAAGGCTTATAGCCAGGTGGATAGTCCATGCTTTTTATTAGCATTTGTCTACTATATATGGCCTTGAATTCCATATTGAGTCAGCGAAAACGTTTGGAATTGAGACCTTTTTCGGTCAAGTTGAGATGAATTACAAGATTCTAAAAAAAGTTTCCCATTCAAACCTTTGAGAAACGAACTATAATAATTTGGAGTAAATTATACCGACGACATTCTAATTATGTAAATTGCAATAACTCAATACCTTAAAAATTATTTGTAATACAAAAGTATTTCAATTTTTAATTTGTAACTAAATAGTATTTTCGTCTTCAAATATTAAAGTCTTTTTGGCATTGTGCTTGGAAAAGTATTTTTTTAAAAAATCATGTATTTTTAACTTTTTTTAGTTTTGAAAATTGTTTTTGGATAGAAGCAGATAAATAGATATTTTTTCTATAATCATATTTGAAAAAGCCAATTTATAAAAAATTAAAAAAATCAATCAATTAAATTAAAAAAAATTCAAAATCTACTTTAAAGACACTCAACAACAATTTCAAACACCATTTTAGTCTCTCTAACATAAGTGTGACATGAAATATCCATATCAGACAAATTTTAATAAAAACAAAATTAATTGTAATATACAGTCAGCAAAATTGAAATTCATCTGATATGAATATTTCAATTAATTTTATTTTTACTAGAATTTATCTGATATATTTTATGTCACACTTTTGTTAGAAAAACTAATATTAAAAATAAAAGTATTATTTAGTTATAAAATAAAAGTTGAAATATGTTTGTATTACAAATAAATTTTGAGGAACTGAAATATTACAATTTATATAATTCGAATAACGTATATGTAATTCATCGTCTAAAATAGTCAAAATGACATCACATTTACTAGTAATGGGTCTCAAGTTCATGGTTTCATCCCATGCATATTATTTTCAGTTGTATTAAATACTCCTGTTCCACTCTAAATATCATTTAAGAAAATAAAATTTATTTGATCGAATTGACGTTTAGATTCCCAACAAAAAGAAGGTTAAATTACAAAAAAAGGTTTTAACTTTGCATTTTATTATAATTATAATCAATTTTTTAAAAATTTGAATTTAATTATATATATTTTAGATTTTGTAATAAATTTTGTCTCTAGTATACTAGACCTCACTCTAAGTCTACCTAGCAATGAAGTCAAAAGGCATTAAAAATATAAAATAATGATATGAAAAATACAGTGAAACTGATGTAGAAAAAATTGTCACATGAGTATATAAATTAAAACGACGTCATTTTACACATCAAATTACTCCTCCCAAACGGCACTGATTGACTTAGAGAGGGACAAACTATTTTTTGGAAGAATCTTATGTTAGATGCCATAAGAGGAGTCTCAACAAGTTCAATAGCAACAGCCTTCCTCGTCCCTGCACGCATCAACACTTATGTAAATTTCAACTCTGCTTGTGTGGACTCGCTGATGCTTGTGATGAACCCCTTTCTCTCCCACTCACAGGAGGCTCACTGATCTATGGGCAGCTTGAGCTTCAAGCACCTCCGCCTCCAAGGCCACATCAAGGGAAATGTCAACAAGCTCCACAACCAAAGAGAGAAACAAGCAAAAACACCAATAGACCTAGATTGCAAAAAAAGATCTAGGTCCACTTCACCTCCTTCACCTCCTAAAATCACCAAGAGAAGAAGTTTTATGGATCCATTTGACGATAAAAGAGAAAAATCGGAGGAGCAAAACATTGTGGGGAAGGTGGAGACAAATGGAAAGAAGAAGCAAGCAAGGAAGCTTATGGGTGATTTTGAGAAAGTGACGATTTTGAAAACGAAATTCATGAATCTATTTCAACAAACACGGTTTTCAAAACGGCACAATTTTTTGTTTTTATACTCATCTAACAATTTTTTTTATATTAACTCCATTGTATTTTTCATGTCGTTATTCTATATTTTTAATATTTTTTCACGTCATTGCCATGTAAATTCAGAATAAAATCAAGTCTATTTGAAGCAAAATTTGTTACAAAATCTAAAGTACATATGATTAAGCTCAATTTTTTAAAGAATTGGCTATAACAATGATAAAGTGTAAAGTTCATGATTTTTTGTATACTTTAGCCTAAAAAGAATTCTTTCTTTTCAACTTTATTCATGTCTTGATTTTGTAATAAGTAAATCCATTATTTTTAGTTTTTTTCTAAAAGATGACAATATAGTCATTATATAACTATAACTATACTCATTAAATAACATTCTTAATCTTTATGATACAATCTTAAACGACACTTAGAATGAAAAAGAAGGCGTAATCAGTAACTAAAAGCTAACCTTGCTAAAACCACGAATTTCATATTGCAAATCTCTAATTCAGAATGAATTTCCTTGTGCAAACTTGACTCTCAAAATGAAATCATTCCAAACATTCACCGCATTTTATAGCCATATCACACATCGAGTTATTGAAGGGGAATTATCTAGCCATATGATACTTTGAGCAGTTGAAGGTCATAAAGAATCAATAAATCTTATTAGTATAATAGTATTGCAAAGCAAAATATAAGGCATCTATATTTGAGGGTACAGAAATTGTTCCATTAAAAAATCAGAATTTGTTCTTTAATAACAGTGAACTAATCCAAGAATGATAGTTTGATCCTGAAACTCCAGGAGAAACCAAAACCTTAGGAAAATACTCATTAGCATATGCAGAAAATACAGGTTAGAAGGAATTTCCTCTGGTGTTGTATTGACAACCATTGATTTGCTTGAAATATAAGTACGGGAAAATCATGATTTTGTTTATTTCCAAAGAAACTAAGTTGAGTGAGCATTTAGCTCCGATACCATATCAAATTAGAGTATTTGGGTTTCTGTTATTGATTATAGAGATAGAACCTATTTATACACAATGTTCAAGGCAGATATGTTCAGTCAAATGCTTCTCTTATTTCACACCTACAGTAAGCTAAGAAAGCAAATACAAAAAAAAATTGCTAATTGCTTGAATAACTGCTGCAATAGAAAGTATATTGCTATGTGCTAAATGCTGCAGACAGTAACAGATTGCTAATAATTTTAGCTACTGGTCTGTCTTATTATACTTCCCGAGATTAAAATTGGACATCTTATTCACACCATCAAACATCAAAGTGCAAATGCTTAGCAAATAACCTATATATCCAGTAAATGTTGCTACATGTCGACCAACCAGAAAATGCGTTAAGGGGATAGAGGGACAGGTATCATCATCATAATTCTTGTTATCGTATTTGATAATTTCAATAATTCCAATCATCGGTCTAAAATAAATACAGTATTTGTTAAAAAAAAAAAAACTATATCCATGATCATCCTCTCTTCGAGGTTGAAGAACCTTACCTATAGTCGTATACTGCGTGGTACTTTAATCTATTTTGTATTATGGACAAGAAATAACCAATATCGTACTGTCGAAGGCTCAGTGTGAGCAGAGACTGAAGGCAAAACCTTCTTCCCTCTGGTCTCATACTATGTCACCGGTTTGATTTTTAGATGAATATGTGAGAGTGAGAGTGAGTACTTCGTCCTCATAACCCAATAACTCCACATTTACGAATAAACTCATTTGAAGAATTTACATGTTTATTCCATAAGCTTTGTACCTCTGAGAATGCAATCTCAAGCCAGGGCTTTGCGGGGCCACTAAAATGTAAAACGGCAGTAGTTTCCAATCTCTCTCTTCCAAATTCCAGGGGTCGATAACCTAGTCCAGCCATATGCCATGAAGGATCTATAGGGTGCACATGACCATCAAAAGCAAGTAATGCTGGCGAAAGCAACCCTGGTTGCCATAATTCCAATCCACGATTGAGGTTCTGCATACAAGATACTTGGGAGTAAGGCAGCAAGAAAAATAGCATAATCAAAACAAAGGATACTACGTAATTATGTTAATATTTTTTAACCTTGTTCAGAAAACAAGCATAGCCAATCCTTCAATTGTATAGAACAGGGTAATGGCAGCTGATAGCCAGCATAAATCTGTCCATCTTAGTAACACGACAAGCAGCCAAATAGATAAACTAAATGGGGTTCAGTAGTATGTGAAAAAAGATTCATGTAGCATGCACTAACAAGATTGTGATTAAGACTCTGGATTGAACTAGATTAGGGATATACAAACATATATATATATACAAGACTTTCTGTATAAATTGGGTCATGTCAAATATACAAGTATTCTGCAAGACAAACAGATTGGCCTATCATTTCCTACGATATAAAGGATGATCATTGCATCAAATGCATCATAAAGCACACATGTGCTTATGCATGCATCATATGCTACTTGTCCTCAAATATCATTAGGGTAACAATTTGCAGTTACTGTAAACTACTATATATATATATATATATATATATATATATTCTTTCTAATGCATCCATACTGAATATGGACATGAGCATAGATATATCTATCTTGAGAAAATATATATATATATATATATATATATATATATTCTTTCTAATGCGTCCATACTGAATATGGACATGAGCACAGCTATATCTATCTTGAGAAAAACGTGAGAGTTGCTATAGATCAGTTTAATGTTGGAATGAAGAAGAGCTGGTTTACTCACAATTTTCAACCATTTATGATAATTTGATGTGATATCGGCTCTCCTCCAAGCATTAAGATCAAAAACATTCATTCCATAAAGCCAAGCACAACGTTCAGGGTCAGAGTTGGAAGAAATTATTGGGTGAGAGAAATTCAAGTAATCTCTATATCTTCTTGCTGGGCAGCAGTTTTCACCACATGATGAATCAACAACAGCACCAACAACTTTCTCGTTGAGATCCAATTCCCACAAAGATGATATGTCATGTTGCACTACAACATCATCATCCAAGAAAACTATCTTGTTGAGATCCGGAAACAGCTGTGTATCCCATAAAAGTCAAATGATAGATCTATCATTATTAAATACTTCATACATTCAACATCATCCATCCAATCATAGAAGATCATATGAATTTTTTGAGCAATACCTCAGGGATATAAATTCGGAGATGATTCAGAAGGGAAAGATAGCTAGGGCTTAAAGCCTCCAAACTTCTTCCATGCTCTCCCTCAAACGTAAAGTCTTCTTTCGCACTGGTGTAATAATTGTTCCAAATAAGGCGATGAATCTCTAACATTTCTTTAACTCCAATATTTACTTCCTCAGACCAGTCATATTGATGTAAGCCCTTAATTTCCACAACTGCCGATTTAATAGGATTGGTAGCGAACCATGCATGCATCGAAGTGTAAGTTTTCTTGTCAGTGACAATATGAAAGACAAACTTTTCAGGGCTGGCTGAGTTTTCAACTGTAGAGGAGATAACAACAGAGGCAGCAAGAACATTGTCAGTTATAAGAACAACATGATGAAAGGATGGGTCTGCCAGCCGAGAAGAAAATTGAGGTGAAGGTAAACGAGATCTTGCTATGGCATTTACTGCATACTCCTCAGCCAATTTTAGGCAAAGGCAATGCAGGCTCTTTGGAATGCCACGTGAAGCGAAAAGCCAGTAGATTAGTTCACGCTGTCTGGCCAACTGCACCTTGCGCTCCATTTTTGATAGCTGAAATGTTAGACAAAAGTTAAAATCCTAGACTTGTAAGAAAAACACTAGATGACACAATAAATATATTTTGGTTACAACATAGTAAGAACTGAAAACAGCATATTAAATATTAATCAATTATGTCATTTTGCTTGGTCAAATATCCAATTAGGTTTCAGTACACCAACTTAGAAGAGAAAAGCAATAAACTAAATATAGCCATGATACATACTAGTGAAGCACAGTCATTTTCTTCGCTGTAACTAAATAAACATGTATGCAGGTCCAACGACAGATAACTACTCTATGAAAATATAAACATTCAAGACCGTCCCATTGAATCATGTTCCTTGTGAATATGAAAAAATCAAATTAATTAAATTGATTCTAAACCCAGTATACATATAATCATTTCGCTAAAGGGTTTATGTCTACCTTACTTGTGAATATGGAAAAAAAAATCACATTAATTAACTCGATTCTAACCCAAGATAATTATTTTATGACACAGGTCACCCACGTAGCATCAAGTTGACTCATTGATAAAAAAAAATATGAAACTACCATCACCATGTTCAATTATTTGTGCTGAATTCAACCATAATAAAATACCATAGTTTTCTAACTATTTTTAATTTCAGAAATAGAATTTGATGAATAGACATAATTTAAGGATAGTTGTGTCTATTAACTTGAAACTTTGTCCACATATTAAAATAAATATTAGATGTCTTACCAAAAAATAAAAATTTAAAGTAGATGCAGATGTGTAGATACATAAAACAGAGAGAACATTTGGGTTGTAGGTTAACGAAGCTGATACATTTCCATGGATAATGTGATTGAAGAAGTAAACAATATGCAGATTTAAATGCCATCCCTAGTTGCATCATCTTTTGGATAATATTTGCATGAACCAGGAGTACATACATTATTACTCAAGTGTGGTGGATCGTATCATGTTTGGGAACCAACTTTCGTACGAGGGTGGTGTGTATTTAGCATGGGCAAGACTTCTTATCTTTTTTCATAGGAGTATAGGAATAGAAGAAGTATTAACAAATTAAGTTGTATAATGAGGAAAAGTCAAATGTATCAGGTCTGATAGCTGTCTGAAGAGGATGAGGAAGAGGAACCCTGTTATTAAAGCTTAGCTTAATTTTGCTAAGTTCGAATGCTGCTAATTAGTTGTGAGAGCAAATAGTCATCTAAACCCCTTCACCAATTCTGTTCTAAAATATTACAAGTCACTTATATTTCATAAAGAATTAAAATTTTAACCTGAAGGAGAGCAAAATGTTTGACCTTAATTATGCAAATAATCTAACTCATTCTTTATGTCCAAGCCCAGTGGTCCTAAAAGGATCTAAGACAAGATAGCATCAGATTAGGATTGAAATAAGTCAATTGACATATGCCTAAGGCACTATTAATTTAGGATTGTAACAAGTGATGCAAAAGTAGCCTGGGCATTTTATTCACAACTAAACAGAACTTTCAATTTATGAACAAGAAAAAGTATAAAGATGGTGTAACAATTTCCATCCATACTTTTTAGCTTGATTCCTAATTGCTTACATAGACTAGAACCTTTAGAAAAAAAAATTTCAAAAAAAAAATATTGGTAGAACAATTTTAAATTCAATTCTAGGTTCTAGGTTGTTGGGGATAACACAAACCGAAATTAATTGAAGGGGCCTCAATTATAAAACATAAGCACATTGAAGTACTTGCCTTGTCATCAATGAAGGAAAATATTCTCGCAAAGTAACAAATTCCCTTAACAAATGACAATAAAATATATTAACAAAGATTTTAAAAATTGCTGAGCCACCTATAATATAAGAACTCTCCCCCCACTAGCCTCCCCAGCAAGTAAACAAATATATCAGATTATTTACTATAATTGCCAAGCAAACAACAAGATATATCAATATATTGCTGTTACCATATTATTTGACTGAAAAGAAAGAATATTTATATGCCAACATGGATATTTCAATTCCTTGACTTCTCATAAAATAATTATAACTAAAGCAATCATCAAACTATTTTAAAAGAAACGGGTAGGCTTATAGGCAGACTTTCTGCAATTCAAGAGTTGAATTTGATAATATCTATACCCACCAATTCCAAGAATATACAACTGTCATCAAAATGACAGCTATAAAAATATACCACAAAAATCAAAAGTACCATTAGTGGAAGTAAAAGGCAAAAGAAACAGACAAGTAGGTAATGTAGAGAGTAGTTGAAGTACAGAAGTACCATGGCCTTGGTCCTGAAAGCAAAAGTCTTTATGTCCAGTCTTTTAGACGTCATATCCTTCACAAGCTCGTTGAATGATTCTACTGGGCCATCCATTCCATCACCATTAATGCCACCCTCCTCAGCTTCCAACAGTGTTCTTGTCAGCTCTTCTCTCAACTTCTTCACATAATGTACATGCATCACCAGAATAAGAACATAAAAAAATCTGATTATTATCAATCGAATTTATTTGGAGCCGTTGATTTAACTAAACCATGTTGACGAAGGCTGACATGTTAAGCTAAACTGTTGGATTTTTTTTCTTTTCTTTTCCACTTCTTCTACCCTAGGAAAAGTCCAATAACTAATTATCTCAAGAATTTTTAGTGGGAAATACGTGGAAGGAGTTAAAAAATATTAGCAATAGCAAGTTCGCCCCCACCAATAATTGAATTCCTTTTTCTATGTTCTGTTGTGAATTAACAAAGTTCAAGTGGAGAAGAATATTATTATTATGATTGCTGGACAACTGGCCACGTAGAGTTGAAAGCAACAGCAAATACCGACAGTTCCAAAAAAACATAACGAGTTTTATTTTATCCACGGACTATTTCCTCCGCAAATTTTCAGTCTTTCCAATATTAATGCTTCATATGACCAAAACGCCATCAACCAACTTCCAGCTTTGATAAGATTGTCATTCATTATCATTCCTCTCATCCATATATATAAACTATGTGGGTTTATCTTTTCGCGAGAAAGGTATTTTATATACAACAGATAATTTAGATATACAATTTATAATAAAGATTTTTAACTAATTCAATTACACAATATTTATATAAATTAATATAAATAAAATAATTAAATATATAATAATTTCTCTAACGTATAAATCAATTTCACATTCACTTGGTGTTACTAAATGCACGTGACATTCCATGGGACGTTACTAATTACCATTGGGGCAAAACTTTGAAAAACCAAAGGACAAAGTTTCCAATTTCACATGTCAAGTATTAATAATAAGATAAGAAATATACGAGAAATACCAAAAACTCAAGGTCAATTTCGTCATTATAGAAGAATTTTACTCACCGTAGATGTGTCAGTTCCGCCTAAAAAGCTCCATCCCATACAATCTGCAGAAATTAATAAAAATAAAATGAAATTTGATAGTGAAAGGAGCAGGCACAACAAAAATTTACAGCACAACTTCATCATTCCATAAAAAGATAGATTTTTGTTTGTTTCCCCTGAAAATTTATGTTTAACCATGAAAAGGACCTAAAAAAAATTAATTTTATTTACAATTCCCTAAAAAATTTATGATTAATAGAAATAACATGGAAAGAAATAATTTTATTTTTAATTTTATTTACCTAATGAAGAATTGCAGGCGGTGGCAGATTCAAGTACCAACAATGCAATTCTAACAAAAAGGAAGGGCAAAACTATTGCAAGCACGAGCAACACCGGCAAAACTGCCCGGCTAGGAATCCGGCGACTGGCCGCCACCGTCGATACTTTCCCGCCGCCGGAGGAAGAGTTCGATATGGTTACTCTTTTGATCCCCCTAGTCGAAATATAAAACTTCATATCGATGATCTCGCCGCAGTTTCTTCTCTAACTAATATCCGCCACTTCCTGTCCAATTCCATGACAAATTCTCTCTCCACTGCTGCTTTCGATGCTTAAAGATCTATCCATGGAGCTTGCTGCTCACACTTGTTTTCTACTGAACATAAAAACAAAAACAATCAAATGGGTAATTATGCATCAGGGAAAGAAGAAGAATGGCACTATTATTGAAGAGAGAAGAATTAAGATTAGATATTACCTCTATTTTGTCTGTGTTTGATTGTCACGAGTCTGATTTCTGTGGAGTTGAGTGGGAGTGAGAGAGTGAGTATGGAATTTGAGACAAAAATTTGCAAAAATCAAAAATAAAAAAACAAATTTGGGGTTTTCTTTGAAAGACTCAAAGGGATTACGCCATTGTTGGCCTAAACAAACGATTACAGTTTTTCTTTTAGAAAAAAAAAATAATAAATTGTTTATATACGGAGAGAGAGAGAGAGAGAGAGAGAAAAGCCAAAATGAATGCCGCGTTCAATGCCGCGGGAAAATAATAGATTGCAATAATAAAATGCTTTTCAAGACAGTTGGGTTTATACTTTTCCCTATGAACTTTTCTGTAATTACGGATTTGTCCTTTCACTTAAAACTTTCACCGACACCTGCTCTGTGTCTGGAGGTTGTCACAAACTTTTTTTTTTTTTCTTTAGTAAGGATATATAATTTGCCGCGCGTCTATTTCACGCGCTTTTATATTTTTTTTATATATTATATCATTATATAATAATTAAATGTATCATATTTTTTAATTTTTAAATAATAAAATGTATTAAAAATAAAATATAAAAAATAGTTTGAATAAAAAACTGATAAAAAAGTAAAATAGTAAAAATGAAGAATTAAAAAGAGTTGGCATATCTTATGCATTTTTTTAAATATTATATGTTAATTTAGTAAGAAATTATTTTTTTTTGTACAATTGTTTCAACTTCAGACTTTATTCATTATATTAGTATTATTAAATTAAAATTTATTACTATAAAAAAAATATCAATTTGTTAAGAACTTCTGTTTTTACAAAACAAAAAAAAAAAAAAAGGAAAATTTACTTGTGCAATGCAATGAAGAGTAGTTTGAAAGTAATGCTGCCAATAATGACTTTCTGGTGCATTGTAATCAATTACGTTAAGGTTGTAGTGGCAGCCAAGGCTGTTTTTGCAAATTTCTACAGCTATGGTAAATAAATAAATAAATAAAAACAGAATTAAATGTAGGGATTAAACGAGTGCAGCTATATATAACTTTATTTATAATATTTTTGAAATTTATTTAGAATCAACCGGAGTCAAATTTGAATTTAAATAATTAGTTAAGCTGAATTTAAGTCTCACAATATCCAATTAGTAAAATTTACAAGTTTAATCAATTATATTTATGATTTACTAAATTACTTTTATACAGCAATATTTCAAAATTTTAAAATATTTAAATTTAAATAAATCGAGTTAATTTATGTTGATTTTGAGTCATGTCAAGTCTAGTATAATATTTATTAAATTTTTTAATTAATTCAAGTTTAGTTCTGTCTATCTCGAGTAGTTACAAATATTTTTCAAATAATTAAAAAAACAATCAGTCAAGTTTGATCTTTGAAATTTTTTTATCAATTCAAATTCAAACCTAGGTATCAACTCAACTTGATTAAATGGAATTTAAACCGAAAATAAGTTCAACGAAATTAATAATTTATATAAATAAAGAATATTTTTTCATAATTATGTTAAGAACAAAACTTCAAAATTATTTCCCTGTTCAATTAATATTAGCATTGACAATTAAATATATGATGAAAATGAATGTAATTACATTGCAATATATTTATTTAGTTCGAAATAGACTTCTCTAAATTATTTAAATTACGTAGTAATAGATATTATTATAAGATTTTTAGAAAGTAGATTAATATATTTATTTTTATAAAATTTTTAAGGGTAGAATACTATATTAATAAGGGCAATTAATTAAATTCTTATTTAAAAAAAATTACTCTAAACATATATATAAAAGTTCAATCCAAATACATGTTTAAAGTACCAACAGTGCATAGCAAACATGAAAAATCTCATAGGTAATTACATTGTCAAATCGATTGAGAATATATATTTATTTATTTATTTTATTTTTACCTTAAGTCATTTGGCTATTTGTCTCATTTTTTCTGTTCGGTCTCTTAAATTTTTTAGTCCAGTTTACTTTATAAATTCAGTTTTTTTTTATAAAAAGATGTAATATTTAACTCTTTAATATTTACATATATATCACCATTCAGCATGGTAATAATGCTAAAATAATACAGTGATATGTTAATATTGGAGAACCATGGTTACATCTTTATAAGACGTAAATGGACAATATAAATAAAAAACTAATGAGTTTAAGAAATAAATTGAATAAAAAATATTTTAAAGGACAAAATGATAAGAATGAATAAATATAATGAGCCAAATATTATTTAACTCTTTGTTTTGCTTATAAAAAGAAAGGGAGAAAATTTTAATATATATATAATTAAATTGATATCATTCTCAACTAAGTAAGGTTGTAAAAATCGGTCTGGCCAATAAATCGAAAAAGGCGGCAGATCATGAATTTAAAGTCGAACCAAAGTTAAATCGAGGTTAAACCGATTTATATGATATTTTTATAAAATATAATATGTCTCATATATAATAAAATATAATATGTCTCATACATAGTGAAAAAATTGAAAATAAGTTATTGGAAGTCATTTATAGCACACAAGATTAATAGAAAGTGATTAATGTATTATCTTTGTCGACGTAAATAATATTTTTTTATATGAACCAAAATAATTTTAAAAAATAATTTATGTAAAATTTTGTAATATTACATATTAATATTGAAATCAAAATTTTTGGCAAGAAATACAGTTACCTATATATATTTTATTTTTAAATTAAAATAAATTGTTTTATATTATTAAAATAACTAATATAGAAAATTTTGACATTATATATGACTGATCAAAATAGTAATAATTGAATTAATAGTTAATATTAAAATATGGCTCACTAATATATTTGCTTATTTGGATATGGGACACAATGGTGCAGTGGCTGTACTCATCTTTCAAGTCCTGAGTTCAATCCCCATGCACAATGTAATTTTCTCAACATTTTCTAACCGGTCCGCTGAATGAACCGTGATCGAGTTGATCAATTTTTTATTAAACCGGTTGGGTCACTGATTTTTTAGTCGGTGTATATTATTTCTAGTTTTAGTGTTCAAAACTGTCTAATTTAAAAACCGATTTTCGTTTAAACAAATTGAACTGGTTGGGCCGGTTTTTAAAACTATGCAACCAATATACGTCCATCGTATTATTTGGAGAAAAACTGTATAACTATGGAAAAGCAAACATTATACTTTTCTAAATTCGTCCTACATGAAAACTAGGACAAATTCTAAACTCCAAGGAATTTTTAGATAAATTTAATCTTGTACTACATGATTTATTAAATAGATCACGTATTGGTGTAACTCATTCCAAAAGCTAGCTTAAGATATGAAGGGATACTCAAGCCATTATAAAAAACATATATATCTTTTTAGTTACCAAAAGATAACTCAAAAGATGAGAGATACTCAAATCATTATAATGAGTATATATATCTTTTTAGTTACTAAATGTGAATATCTCAATATAATCTATAGACTAATAAAATCATATACTAACATGCATTCAATTATTTTATCCTTATTATTTGAAGCCAATACAATATATATACATATTATTTAATAATTGAATTAGCTTATGAATGACGTGAGTCTACCTAAAAATTTCTCCACTATATTGGCAAAAGATGTGTTACAATAACGAAGGAAAAAGAATTAAGAATATTACTGGTTATTTTTAAATTTATTAGTGTAGCTATGTAGACAACAAGCCAAAAGAAAAATTGAAAATAAAGAAAATCTGCACATTGAAGCAAATACTTGGTTATCTGTACGTTACTGGGACACTTCAAATATAAAATAATCAAACACATAAAAGATAATCAAATAGAGTTATTTTTTTCATATTTGAAATGTTAGAGTAATATATGGACAGAGGAATAGTTGCCTGGATTCAAACTATCCATTTTTAGCAAGGCTTTAAAGGTCAGAAAACATTTAAGCCATCCGATCTTCCATCTACTCTTATGTGCAACTTGGTTATATATTTCTAGCCTCATTTTATTTCCTTGAAAGTGAGCCTCGTTTCTCTAGAAACCTGCAGAAATTCAGAGTTCCAGATTGTAACACCTTATACTTTTACATATTATACTCTTCTATCAAATTATTATACATAGCATATAAATAAGATATAAAATTTTGTTCAAAGCGGTGAAATATATTTTTTTTAATATCATTGTATTGTATTGTATCATTCAACAATTTAGCAAATCAATATCATGGATTTGACCATAAACAAAATATATCACGTGTTAATAATTCAAACATTGTGTCTAAGTATTTCAAATTGCAAGTTTAGGCTAATTACAAATATCATTACCAATTTTGTTGTATTTATACATATGAAAATACTCAATCCAAAACATATATGATATGATTTCATGGTCATGTGAAAAGCAGAAAGAGAGAGAGAGAGAGAGAGAGAGAGTGGTGTAATTCGGCCAAAGACCTTTGTTCTATATCTTCTATATGTGTTGTAAAATGAGCTACTTATTTGTCTCTATCTGAAAAATATAATGCAATTTAATGAGTTGTGATTCAGTAAGAATGACCATTAAAAGATTTCTAAAGTACCAAACAATTCACAGTAACAAATAACAATTAATATTTATACTCATCATACATTTTATATTTCATTTCATTCATCAATGTCATATGAATATAAATAATATTAAAACATATAATCAATGTCATTTGCGTATGTTTTGTCATTTTCTTTATGTTGTAACCAGGCTAAACAAATACTATCACAGGTTTTCATGTGAACATTTGTCATTTGAACATTTATATTTGCTAGCTAACTTGATTATTTATAATATTTGCACATTTGTTAGGTCATAGATCTTTTCTTTTGGATTTGATCATTTGTTTGGCCCATAAACCTCTTCTTTTGCTTTACATAATCATAAACTTAAGACATAAATTTACAATTTTAATGTTTTTAACTTCTTCATATTCGGTCTCTAATACAAAGAAAATGAAGCCCAAAGATACTGCCGTGAAAACAGAATTCAAGCAATTCAACCATAGTAACCAAGTGGTTTGCACGCCCTAAATCATAATCTATCAATCATGAATTAAAACTAGCAAGTCATGGAGATGAACTAACTTACAGATGATCTTTTGTTTAGCCTTGCTACTGGAAAAAGTTTGAGAGGAAGAAAGAAATGAGGAGAAGACTTTTATATGGAAGAAAGAAAAAAAAAAAAGAGACAAATTTAAGCAACTCTCACCCCCCTGACTTTGTCTTTTTTTTTTATACTTTTCTGTCCTTATTTTAATTAATTAATTTATTATTTATTCATTTACTCTTTTATTTATTTATTTATTATTTTTTTTACATATTTACATGTACCTAATCAATGCAAAAAATGTTATCTAATCAAATAGTCTAATTTAATTAATTTAACTACATCAAATTTTATTTATTTCAATTTAATAATTTTATTCCATTTTATTTCTAATAACTTGTCACCCTTATTTAATTTATAACTGGACAATACGACTTAATAACATTAAAATAAATCGACACATAATAAGTCTATATTGCAAATACGTTCAAGCCAAAATTCATATGTATACATATATTTCATGTGAATAACATATATAAAATGAACATGTTCTAATAGAATACATATAATAATGTATGTAAGGATGGTCAAAGATGTTACACAGATAGCATTTAACCTTTTTGTGAGAAAATATCATAGGAAATTGATTGCTTTTCAAAGGGAGAAACAACCTCAAAAAAGCAGGAAAATAGAAAATGATGTTTAAGATTTATAATGTAAAACAAAAACAATGGATAACATACTCCTTCAATCCATATGAATAACATTTTGCGGGAGCTCTAAATGATGGCTGCTCATTAGGAGTATATGCTTTGGGCACTTCATTTTCTGGTCTTGTTGAAAATGGTGGACACCCTTCAATCATCTAGAACATTAGGAAGGAAATAGATATCATTCATAATGCCTAAATCCTCTATTTTTGTACATTTAGGAAATGAAGATCTTATAGATTTTATGTGCACTTATTCAAGGTAATGATCATTTACAGCACGAAAAGTTTTCATATATTGTTATATTTTGAACTAAAGATTTAAGAGATATGTTCCATTGGCAACACAAATCGAATTTGTTGAAAATAACTATTCGATTTGATTCCCACAAAACACATTATTAGAAAGAAGCGAACAATCTTAAGTGTAACTTAATCTCCAAACAGAATTAGTCTTAAACTATAAAAAGAACAAGAATATATATAGTTTACATAAAAAAAATAGTGCAATGACCCAGTGACTAGCATTCAGGCCAGTTGAACCCAACACCGAGCAGCCCCTTGACCTTTCTCTTAAAATCCCCATCTTTGTTTTCGGGACCAAGCTAGGGTACATTCAACCAGGGCTGATCACAAATTTGAATAAAGGTGTGTTACCAACAAATGAGTGCATCGTGGCAGCTTGTATAGTTGCCATGTCACCCTGTTCCAGTAACCCAATGTACTTGAACAAACCACGACCAGGTCATTTGTTCCACATAGTTTAAGACAGGATTTAGAAAAGGGTCACCTACTCAAACTAGACTAACTATTAATTCTAAGACTTTCTAGTTTGACTAATGGGGCCTAACTACACTGCTGATAATGCATAATATTGTTATCAGTATTGTAAATGCTCTAGTACAGTCACTTTTTTTTCATATATTAAATAATATACTACAATAAATATATGTATATTTTACATTCATAATAAATAAAATATTCAAGTTGTTAATTAAATTATGAATGTAGTAATTACATTATACTATGAAATATACAACACATAGATTATCTACAAAATTTATTATCAAGTTATCGATAATAGTGACATAAATATCTCTACTAAAAGATAATCTTAAAAATGTTTATAACCAGAAAAGTGCATTGAATTAGTCATTCATTGAACCTCTAAGTTATCACATGTTTATTTTGAGAAGGAATCTCATTCTCTATTATAGTGATATTTGGATAAACTAATGAGTTATTAAAGAGTTAAGGGTATCGAACAGTGATACCTAATAATAACTGCACAGGTAGTGCTCAATGTCAATAGTTATTATCTTGGTCATAATATACGAGTATTTTATGACTCGAAATCTTTTGACTTGAGGTGTCAAGACTATCTTTTCATGAGAAGCTATGGAAGTGCTATTGCCTTGTACTAGGCTATCCACGCTTGGTAATTCAGCTCGTAGTCACTGCAGTTAGTCATATAGTGAGACATGAGATTACCAATAGTATAACTCATTACCTTACAGCATAAGGACAAAATCCTAATGGAGTTTGTTAACCTTAAGGTGATTGTTCTCCATTTTGATCTTAACAATCAAATTAAATATCACTAACATCTTCATTTAGTATTGTTTTGATAATGTTCAAAGTTTCAATACATTTGGTTGTAAATTCCCCATTGAACATGTCAAGTATTTCCTGGAAACACGTAACTCCCGATCGGGACACTGATCTCCCAACCAGGACTAAAGTATAGACCGGGAAATACATGTCCAAACTAGGAAAGAATGCCTTCTGATCTTCCAAAGTTCTAGAAGCAAAAGCAGACTGGAACATGCATGTCTCGAATAGGAAATCCAATTTCCAGATAGAGAAATGTGATGGCCCGATCGGGACACTCAAATGGATATGACCGTTGAAGAGAATACTCTACAAAAATATGCCACGTCATCTGGAAGTCAAAAGGACTAAGTCAAATTAACCAATGTCCCAACCGGGAAAGGTTATCTCGACCGGAAAGCATTCAAAGCCAGTAAACCCAGGATGTGGTTATAGCATCATCGAAGAGGTCCCAATCGAGACATAAGGAGTCCCGACTGGAAAAATCATATAGGGTCTATCCATTGGAGCCCTCAGCCAATCAGAAGATATCACGTGTCAAAATATGTCATTTCCTAACTGGAAACTCTTTTATGCTGGTTGCATTAAATACAGTTGTAAGAGAACGTTATAAAAAGTAATGACACCAATTTGTAATAGTTAATTAGTGGGTAATCAGTATAAATACCCTACCAAAAGGCCATTTAAGATATCCAACTACTTTCTAAGTTCCAAAACTCTTACAATTTATTTTCTCAATCTTTCTTTAATTGATTGTTTTGTAATGGTTCAAGTGTTAGCCTCAAAACACTTGGATTACCTTATAATTGGGTAGTGTAAGCCAAATTACGAAAAATTGGTTGTTGTGTGAGCCATCAGTACACAAGGAAAATTTTGGATTAAGTATTAACCTTGGTAAAACACCTAGTTGGGAGTGAGCTAGTTAAAACTCCATTGTAATCTAAAAATTAGATTAGTAAATATAAAATTACGATTGGGGAGAGGAGAGGAGTAGGGTTAGTTAACACCCAAACCTATATAAAAATTCGTGTGTCCATCTCTTATAACCTTTATCTTCCTTGTGTGTACAATAATTTTTAATTTTTCACCAATTTATCCTCTCCCCCTCCCCTTTTCGGTGATTATTTGGACAACAATTGGTATCAGAGCAATGTCTAGATTTCAAGCTTCATCAGCTTTAGCAAAGATCAATAATAGCCTAAGAAGGATTCCAATGTCTCAAGCCTTACTTTGATGAATCAAACTATGCCCATTGGAAGTTTAGAATGGAGGCTTACTTGGATAGTGAAGGCATTGATGTTTGGGATAGTGTTAGCAAGGAGTGGACACCACTAACAAAGAAGAATGTTGAAGGAGAAGATGAAGTTCTTTCAAGGGACGAATGGACCAAATCTCACTTGAGGGCAAATGGCAAGAACAACAAGGTCATGGCCATCCTAATAAGCTCTCTTTCTCTTGAAGAATGTGGGAGAGTTCAATATTTTCCAACTGCTTATAGTATGCAGATGACTTTGGAGAACTATTATGAAAGCATAAAGCAAGTTCATTCTTAACTCCTCATGAACGAATATGAACTCTTCAAGATGAAGCCCAATAAAACCATGACCGATATGACATACTGTCTACTCTCTATCATCAACAATATGAAGAAATATGGAAGACAAACAAGCCTTGAAGATGTAAATAATAAGATCTTAATAAGTCTTCCAATGAAGGACTATGGTTCAAGGGTGGTGGGTATAGAAAAAGCCAATAAGGATTTGAGCTCCATTTCTACCGATGTGCTCATTGGCAAGCTTCTAACACATGAAATGGCTTTTATTAGGGAATAAGAGCTTGAAGGAGAAAGGGAGAAGAAGAAACCCATTGCACTCAAGGCAAGCACCACGTCTTCAAATTTTCAAGTCTTGGACCTCATTAGTGATAATGGGGCAAGTGAAGAAGAGGATGAGGAGATAGTCATGCTATATAGAAAAGTAAAGAGAATGATAGTCAACAAGTATAGGACTATCAAGAACTATAAGCAAATGGCCTCAAAGTTTAAAGGTTCCTCATCCAACTTCAATAAGAATAAGGAGGAGATGAAGTGTTATAAATGTGCAAAGAAAGGCCATATTAAATCCGAATGTCCAAGGCTCAAGAAGCACAAAGGCAACTCTCACAATGATGGAGGAGACAAAAGCCATAAAACTACATGGGATAATCCTACATTAAGTGATGGTAAGGGAGCCAAGAAGATGTAGCGAACATGTGCTTTATAGCTTTGGAAGATAACTCTAATGATGTAACTTCTACTTCTTCCTCTATTACATTAAATGCTTGTGATGATAATAATGATCTTATTGAGATCATGAGTCTAGAATTAGAGAGATATAAAAAGAAAGTTTATTTTCATAAGAAAAATAGGTTCAAACTTAAGGATGACATATACAACCTTTAAAAGATTGTGGAAGAGCTAAAAACTTTTAATGCTTCTCTTAAGAAGTCATTAGATGAGTTTTCATCCAGACCCTCAACCAATTCTTTACTTAAAGAAAACAATGCTTTTAAAAATTAGGTTTGAGGAGATGAGACTCTATATTTCTAAATTTCACAAAGGGAAGAAAACTTTGGATACCCTCATTGTATCTTAAAGACCTCCCTTAATGAGACATGGCTTAGGCTTTAATAGAACATCATCTTTATCAACACTTAGAACTATTTTTTTAAATACTTCCACACCATAAACCTCCTCAATTAAGGAAGGTGCCTCTAAGGCTAAAAACAAATCACACACCAAATCCTCTACTCAAAGCAAAAGTAGCAAAAGCAAAAGGGAAACCTAAAAAAGCCATCATGCCTTCTTGTATAAAAGGCATGCACCTAGAAAAGCACTCACTATACATGATTATGCTTGTTATTATACTTCTTCTTATGTATCAAACAACAAAGTTATGAGGCCAAAATCCCAAGTGAAGTGGCAAGAGTCTTTTAAGACTAAACAATGTTATTATTGTATAGAGTTTGGGCACATTAACATTCATTGTTTAATAAGGAAATCACATTAGGATTCTCCTAAAACTAACCTCTAAGGACCCAAGTTTGTTTGGGTACCTAAAAGCCAAACTTAAATTTATGTTTTTGTAGGTATGCCTTAAATTCACAAGCAATGAAAATGTATGGCTCTTGGATAGTGGATGCTCAAGGCACATGGCTGGAAATAAAGCCTTTTCACTAGTCTCAAACGTATGGGGATGAAGGTAAGGTCACATTTGGGAACAATACTAAGAGTAAGGTAATTGGCATTGGTTCCATAGGACTAAATGGTATTTCAATCATAGATGATGTAATGTTTGTTGATGGTTTAAAGCACAACTTTTTAAGTGTGAGTCAATTATATGATAAGGGAAACAAAGTCATATTTTGTTCCAATGAATATCTAGTGATCTCTTTAAATGGTCAAGAGATATTCAAATGAGAAAGAGATGACAATACTTACATAATTGACTTACACAAGTTAACTAATGTTTCCTCTAGTTGTTTTATGTCTATTAGTGAAGAATCTTGGCTATGACATAGAAGACTTAGGCATCCAAGTATGAAATTAATTCAAAGCCTTGTGAGCCATATCAAAGAAGGAAGCAACACAAATCATCATTCAAGCTCCAAAATGTTGTAAGCCTTTCTAGACCCCTACAACTTTTGTATCTTGATTTGTTTGGACCTAGTAGAGTTGCCAGCTTAAGTGGAAAACATTATGCATTTGTCATTGTAGATGATTACTCTAGATTTACTTGGGTAATTTTTTTAGTTCATAAAAGTGATACTTTTGAAAATTTCAAGCACTTTGCCAAGAGAGTTCAAAATGAAAATGTATATTGTATCTTTAAAATTAGAAGTGATCATGGCAAAGAGTTTGAAAATGATATTTTTGAAAACTATTGTCTCGAAAATGGTATTTCTCATAATTTTTCCACACTAAGAACTCCTCAACAAAATAGGGTAGTTGAAAGAAAAAATCGAACATTGGTAGAAATTGCTAGAACAATGCTTAATAAGTATAGTTTACCAACCTACTTTTGGGGGGAAGCCACTAATACCGTATGTTATATTTTCAAACCGTATTTTCAAAAGACCCATTTTAAATAAAACCTCTTATGAACTTTGGAATTGAATAAAATCCAAGATTTCATATCTTAGAGTATTTAGTTGCAAGTATTTTATATTCAATACCAAGGACAACCTTGGAAAATTTGCCTTAAAACCGGATGAGGGCATATTTCTTAGTTACTTCACCTTTAGCAAAGCCTATAGGGTCTTTAATAAAAGAACTTTAGTAGTAGAAGAGTTTATGCATGTTAATTTTGATGACTCTTATAGACTTGATCTTGGAAAATGTATTCCTTTGGATGATGCTTTCCATGGAGAATCTCAATCTTGATCAAGTGAAATAAGGGGAATCAATAAAGAAGAATGATCTTGATGAGGAACATGAGGAACAACATAAAGAGGAAGAGCAATCTCAAGCTCAAGACCAAGAAACTAATGAGCTACTAAAGGAATGGAGGTTTGCAAGAAGCCACCCAAAGGAGCAAATCATTAGTGATCCTTCAAAAGGTGTAAGTACTTGTTCCAAACTTCTAAATTCGATTCTTGCTTTTACATCTCAAATTGAACCAAAGTTAATTAACGAATCTTTAGATGATAAATGTTGGGTGATTTCTATGCAAGATGAACTCAATCAATTTGAGAGGAACAAGTTTTGGACTTTGGCTCCAAGACCTAAGGACTACCAAATTATTGGTAGTAAATGGATCTATAGGAACAAATTAGATAAGGATGGTAACATTATAAGAAATAAGGCTAGATTGGTTACCAAAGGCTATAACTAAGAGGAAGACATTGATTATGATGAAATCTTTGCCCCCGCAACAAGATTAGAAGCAATTCATATTTTATTAGCATATGCATACCACATGAACTTCAAGGTTTTTCAAATGGATGTGAAAAGTTATTTTTAAAATAGTTTGATATCAAAAGAAGTCTATGTTGAGCAACCTCCTAGTTTGAAGATCATGTTTTTCCAAACCATGTCTATAAGCTCACAAAGGCATTATATGGATTAAAGCAAGCCCCTAGAGCTTTATATGAAAGACTTAGTGCATTTCTTATAAATAATGGATTTTCAAAATGGCATGTTGATATAACTCTCTTTATTAAAAAAACATAAGCATGACACTCTTATTGTTCAAATTTATCTTTTGGGTCTACTAATGAAAATCTTTGCCAAGAGTTTGCTAAGTATATGACTAGAGAATTTGAAGTGAGAATGATGGGTGAGCTCAAATTCTTCCTTGGACTTCAAATTAAGCAAAACAAAGATGACATCTTTATCAACCAATCCATGTACACTAAGGAATTGATCAAAAAATTTGGGATGAATTAGTGCAAGAATGCCAAGACTCCAATAAGTACATCAACAAAATTAGACAAAGATGAAAAGGGTAAAACTATTGATAAAAAGCTTTTATAGAGGTATGATCGGCTCACTTCTCTATTTAACTGTCTCTAGACCTGATGTTATGTATAATATGTGCTTGTGTGCTAGATTTCAATCATGTCTTAAAGAATCACATTTCAATGAGGAAAAAAGGATTTTGAAATATCTTCATGGCACTATACATTTAGGCTTATGGTATCCTAGGAATACATCATTTCATATCATTAGTTTTTTGGATGCCGACTATGCTAGTAGTCTTTTAGATAGAAAAAGCACATCTGAAACTTGTCACTTTATTGGTGAATGTTTAGTTTTTTGGTATAGCAAGAAACAAGTTTCGGCTGCCTTATCCATCGCCAAAGTGGAATATATGGCGGGGGGTTGTTGTTGCACTCAAGTTCTTTGGATGAAACAACAACTCAAGGATTATGGCCAAGTGATTGATCACATTCTCATCAAATATGATAACATTAGTGCAATAAAATCTTTCAAAGAATCTCATTCAACATTTTGGGAGCAAACATATTGATATAAAATATCATTTTTTAAGAGATCATATCCAAAATGGTGATGTAATTTTAGAATTTATTGACACTAACAACTAATTAGCGGATATTTTACTAAGCCCCTAAATGATAAAAGGTTTTGTTTTATAAAAAAAGAGTTTGGTATGCTTGATAGGAGCACATTGATTTGAAAAGTTTTAAGTCATGCTTTTTCCATGTATGAACATGTTTATGTGAATTATATGCTTTTTAATTGATTAATATGGATGTTATGCTTCTTGTTTGATTTATGGATATTTGCATACATAAGTTGAATTTTTGGGTCTATTTTAGCTCAATTTAATAAGCTAAAAGACTCAAACTATCAAAAATCATTCATGATGATAATCTATGATATGCCACACTAGGGTACTTTAGTCATATTTCCTTTCTTTTCTCAATTCTCTCCGAGAACATGTAATTCCCGCTGGAGACGTTTCCTTCCCGCTCATGACTTCTTCATCTTTAGATTGACCATTGCAATTCTTTATGTCCCGCTCGAGATCCATCCTTTCCCGGTGGAAAAATTTGAAAATAATTCAACCGCTACACCTCTTTAAATGTACACACTAGGAAAGGCACATGTCCCCCTCGGGACTGTGCCTAATAGTTCAAAATTTTTTGACTGTTGAAAGGTTCCCTGTTGGGAACCCCCCCAGTCCCACTTGGGGCTTCCACAATGACAACTTTTTATAACTGCCACCAATCATATTCAATCTAGCATAACTCCCATCAAATCCCCTCAAACGGTAACATACCCTTTGAAACACTATAAATACCCATCTTTTCTAATTCTTTTTCTCACTTATGCATCCAAACTCTAACTCAAATATTTTCTCTCTAATCCCAAAATCATTAAATACTCTCACTACTCATTCTCTCAAATGGTACCAAAAACTGGAACTTCGAAATCTAGAGCCTTTAAAGGCAAGGGAGTAGCATCTTCTTCATCCAACTTCACCTCTTACAATGACATCTTCAATGCATTCTCAAAGGAGGAGAAAAAACACTATACTAATATCACCGCCAAGAAATTCGTCTCCAATCGAACAATCAACCTAAATGATCTAGAGAAGTTAAGTGTCAAAGATGAAGTTGTTAGCGCTCTTGAAGAAATAGGGTGGACCAATTTTGTGATGCCTTTTGAAGAAGGAAATGATGAACTAACCACCGAATTCATCTCCACTCTTTAAGTTATCAAAGACCCCAAACATTATCGTAGCTTTTATGGATTTCAGTTTCGCCTCTTTGGCCAATAATAAGAAATGACAAAGCACTAACTTGCGGATGCTTTCGGTTTCAAGAAGGTAGGCCTTCTCAATGCCCAAGCCATGCATCTCTCTCCCCTCGATATATGGAAAAATATTTCTCTTAAAACTTGTCTTGACAAGAAATCAAATGCCAAACACATCAAGACACTTTCTCATTTCATTCTCCACCGGATTATCATTTTCACTATCAATACAAGAAGTGAAAGCAATGAGAAAGTCACTCATGAAGACCTTATCTACTTTTATGCCATGATTCACTAAAAGCCTACTAAAACGGCTCATCTTTTTCTTGAGAAATTTCTTTCCATGGCCAATACAACAAAAGGTACCATTTCCCTTCATGTCTAAATAACCTACCTTGCCAGATATCTCAAACTCATAATGGAATAAAATTGTGCTCTCCTCACTTTATCTCATTCTCAATATGAGAACTTCTTGAATATTCAATATCTCCTAAATTATAAGGCAATTACAAGACCCTATAAAGACGTAAACACTTTCTTCTATGCATTTAGAGAGCATGAAGCCCAAAATGCAAACCCAATAGGCTACAAGGAAACGTGCAAGGCTCTCTATAAGAGGAGAAGGATCAAGTGCCCAAGACATGCATCCACCATCACCTTCTCAACCTAATATGTCACCTTGCAAAGTCTTTATGACTTTCAAATGCAATCCTTCAACACCATGAGGGAGATATGATGCAATATCTCCACTTGGATATTCAAAGCATGCAAGGGCAATTAAATCTCAATGTTTGCACTTATAGCTTTGAAGTGGCCCCTCAATTTGAGGGGGAGCAAGGCATTCAACAGGAGGAAGAGGGTGGTGAAAAAGAAGAGGAGGCGAGTGATGAAGAAGAAAAAGAGGCGAGTGATGAAGAAGGAGATGATTAGCTAAGCTCTACCTTTCTTTCCTTCTTTTCTTTTCTAGGCTAAGTACCTTAGATGTGTGGTAAATCATGTTTAGATCACACATTTTTTCTTTTTCATGTAACACATTTCAAATTTCAATAAAATGTTTTCTTGTTTTCATTTCTTACTCTTCTTAGTGATTGTTTTTTGCTTTATATGCTTATAGTCTTTTTGATCTTGGTAAAAGGGGAGAAGAAAGAAGATGAAACTCATGCAAAAAATAACACAATTTTCGGATTGGCAACTTAGTTAACTATGTTGACTTTAACAATATTGTTTGACTTAAGTTATTCAATAAGTATTTTGCCTTCAAAAGATGTGAAACTTTATATGCAAATTTTTCAGTATTTTAATTTGATACATGCAATATCAATTTGTTATTTTTGCTTAGTTTGATTGTTAAAATAAAAAGGGGGAGATTGTTAACTTAAGGGTGATTGCTCATCATTTTAATCTTGATAATCAAATTAAATGTCACTAACATTTTCATTTAGTATTGTTTTGATAGTATTCAAAGTTTCAGCACATTTGGTTGTAAATTTCCCATTGAACAAGTCAAGTATTTCCTGGAGACGCATAACTCCCGACCAGGACTGAAGTAAAACCGAAAAATACATGTCTAGACTAGGAAAGATTGTCTTCTGATCTTCCAAAATTCCAGAAGCAAAAGCAAACTGAAACATGCCATGTCCCACCCGGAAAATGTGATAGTCTGATTGGGACATTCAAATGGATATGACCGTTGAAGAGAAGACTCCACTAAAATGTGTTACATCATCTGGAAGTCAAAAGGACCAAGTCAAACTAACTGATGTCCCGACTAAGAAGCATTTGAAACCAACAAACCCAGGACCTGGCTATGGCATCATCGAAAAAGTCCCTATTGGGACACAAGGAGTTTCAACCAAAAAAATCATATAGAGACTAGCCGTTAGAGCCTTCAGCCAACTAGAAAATGCCACATGTTAAAATATGTCATTTTCCGACCAAGAATCCCTCTCTATAGGCTGCATTAAATGCACTTGTAAGAGGACGTTAGAAATAGTAATGACACCAATTTGTAACGGCTAATTAGTGGGTAATCAGTATAAATATCATACCAAAAGGCCATTTAAGATATTCAACTACTTTTTAAGTGCCAAAACTTTTGCAATTTATTTTTTCAATCTTTCTTTGGTTGATTGTTTTGCAAGGGTTCAAGTGTTAGCCTTAAAATACTTGGATTATCTTGTAATTGGATAATGTGAGCTAAATTACAAGAAATTGGTTGTTATGTGAGGCATCAAAACACAAGAAAAATTTTGAGTTGAGTATTAGCCTTGATAAAATACCTAGTTGGGAGTGAGCTAGTTAAAACTCCATTGTAATATAAAAATTAGACTAGTGAATATCCAATTGCAATTAGGAAGAGGAGTAGTGTTAGTTAAAACCGAAACCTTTATAAAAATTTGTGTGTCCATCTCTTCTAACCTTTATCTTCCTTGTATGTGCAAGAATTTTTAATTTCTCACCAATTCATCCCCTCTTCTTGGTGATTGTTTAGGCAAAATAGTTGATATTTTGGTTCTGATAAAATAAATTCCTGATCAGGAGAAATATGACTTATTCAATGTAAGATCGATATTATTAGTTAAAATAATAATGATAAGTCTTATTTTAATTAGAACACAAATTATCACTCATTAGTATATTGACTAATAGGGTTTTGATGCACTGTGATCCTAATCAGGATCATAACGAGAAAAATTAATATTATGATTTAGATGTCAAATTAATATTCGAAATTTTATCGGTAGTTAAAAGAAAAATTTTGGAATTATACATAATGTGTCTCATATGAGAAATTCGGAAATAAAGTCCGATATAATATTAAGGATTTAATATTATATTTCTATTCCGATAAAATTATTGACTTTATAAGTGTCATCCAAATTAAATTATTTGGCTAATCAATATTTATGATGTGAAAATTAATTTAATTGAGAATTAAATTAGAAATGATCACTTATATTTTTTTTATAGAGAAAAACAAAAACAACTACATTCTAACACTACAAGCAAAAAAAGCTCAATTGATGTCTCTAAAAGAAATAACTATCGAACCAGGAAGAGGATTGTTGTGCCACACTAATTGTGCTTCTTGTTGAAAAGCCAAATTAGCCATGAACTCTGCAAGCAAATTGCCCTCTCTGTACACATGAATAATAGTCACTTCCCAATCATAGTTAAGCAAAGTTCTTATTCTTGAAACCAAATCAATATAATGGTTAGAAGAATGAGAGTTTGTCGCAAAGATACCAGCCACATTCCTATTATCTAGCTGAGCTAAAACTCTTCTATAGCCTACATTCCATGCAAGATAGAGGCCTTGATACAAACCCTATAACTCTGCTCTAAATGAGGTGCAGAAATCCAATCTCATAGAAAAGCTACCTAACCATCTACCATAATTATCTCTAATAACTCCACCAGCTGTAGCTATTGAAATACTTCTTTAGTATGCTCATCAGTATTTAGAGCAACATAGTCAGCAGGGGGAGCTTTCCATTGGATCAAATCCTCTATACGCACACCTATAGCTTCTCCAAATTTGGCAAGATTTTTGAAGGTCATTGTACCCATATTAACTAAGCTATAGATTATATCAGCTTTGCGCAAACTAGAGATCCTTTTTAGAGAGAAGATCTGCTCATTCTGCCAATTCCAAAAGAATCATCAAGCAAACCCAAAGATAAAGTACCAATCAAGACCTGAACTGTTATTAAAACCATTAGTTAAATTATGAATCATCCACTCCCAAAAGCCCATACTAAAAAACTCAGTATGCTGCATAGGAATCAGAATCTTACACCAAATAACCCTTACCGCTAGACAATCCCATAAAATATAAAGAATAGACTCCTCTTTAGTGATACAAATGGAACAAACAGCATTAAAGCATAATTGCTGACGATGTCTTTCTAAATTGGTCATAATTTTGTTGTGTAAACAAAGCCAGAGAAAGCATTTAATGCGATGAGGACCATGCCAACTCCATACCAACTTCCAAATTAGAGAATAAGACCTTTCATCTGTGACCAATAAACAATTATAAGCTAAAGCAATAGAGTAATTACCATCCGAAGAGGAATCCCATACCAAGGTGTCACTGTCGGCATCTGGATGAGGAATGTAACAAAAATCCAAACATTCTAAAGTCTGAGAGGGCAGGATATTCTAAAGAAGTTCCTTTTTCCAGCTATTATTATCTACAACATCTCTTCCACACCAACTACTAGTGAAGTTAGGAATCTCATTTGGAAATTGGCTAATCAAAGCAGAACTCGTAAGCCATCTATCATACCAAAACGATATGTTTTCTCCATTGCCTTCAATCCAACTTGAATTATCTTTAACAAACCCCCAAATATTGCACATTCCATGCCACAAATGAGAGTCACATAACTAGAAAGAAAACATTGGACCCATTTTGCAGTTTTTTTCCATGAATCATTGTAACCCATAAAGAGTCCTGCTTTGAAATGAAACACCAAACTAGCTTTGCAATATAAATCGTATTAAGCACTTCTAAATTCTTAACACCTAAACCACCATGCTCTTTGGGTTTGCAAACAGAATCTCAATCTACCAAATGAAGAGGCCTTTCTATTCCATCAAACCCCCAAGTAAAATGTCAGCAAAGCATTTCAATGTTGTTTATAACAGACTTGGACATAATCACTATTTACATAGCATACGCAGGAATGGCAATGAGCACTAAATTAACCAAGGTAATTCTGTCGGCTAGAGATAAAGTCTTAGCCTTCCAATTACTAAGCTTCCTCTTCACCTTATGCTCCAAATAGCTGAAATGGTTCACGCTCACACAACCATGTAACACTAGGACTCCAAGATAGGAACCTAAATCATCAGTATACTTAAAGTCAAAAGTGTTAGCAAAATCATTAACCAAATCCCGCCCCACATTATTAGAAACACCAAAAGAGGTTTTAGCCTTATTAATTTTCTGACTCGAACAAGCGCAGAAATCCTTCAAAACCTCTTGCACCATCATAACCTAATTCACTGATGCCTCAGCGAAAACTATAAGATCATATGCAAAAAATAAGTGGGCTAAAGGACAGCCACCCCGACTCAAACAAATTGGCCTCTATACACCTTCTCTCATCGCTTTTTTTATTCTCTAAATCATACATTCCATGCAAAGAACAAAAATGTATGGGGATAAAGGATCCCCTTGCCTAACCCTTCTAGATGGCTTGAAGGTATTAGAGAGAGCACCATTCCAATTAATGCTAGTTGTACCTGTAGACCAGCACCTAAACAAAACCTTAATAAGGTTCAAAGGGAAGCCAGCTTCTATAAGCATGTCATAAATAAAATCCCACCTAAGTATATGCCTTTTCAAAATCAATCTTAATCATAACCCATCCTTGTTTTCCTTGTTTTTTGAGTATTGAGTGAGCCATTTCTTGGGCAATCACTATATTATCACTTATTTGGCTATTAGGCACAAAGCTAGCTTGTGAATGATCAATCAATAGACTCAACACTAGTTTTATGCGGTTAGTAATTACCTTTATGAGAATCTTATAAATAACTGGCAATAAACTAATTGGGCGCATGTCCATAAGAGCGAAATGATATTCTTCTTAGGGATAAGAGTTATAATAGCTTTGCAAACTTCACTATCTATCTCTTTTCCATCTAAACAATTCTGCACAAAACTAATGAGAGACGTCTTAACCACATCCCAGCAAGACTAATAGAAACCCGCACAAATATCATCATGCCTAGGAGCTTTGAAAGGCTTCATAGCAAAAGGAGCCTTTTTAACTTCTTTTTAATAATTGGATTCATCAAATTATTCAGGAAACTAGCGAGTAAACTAGGAAAGGACCTTTGATCGGATAAGTGGGGGCATAATCTAACTCTTCTTCATAAAGCTTGCTATAGAAATCAATCTTATATTTCTAGAGTAGGTCTGAATCCGAACACCAAGACCCATCTGAAAGTTGCAAACGGTCGATCCAAAATTTCTTTTTCATTATTTTACATTTAGCATGGAAATAAGATGTCTTTAAGTCTTATACTATAATCTAATCGGCTTGAGATTTCTACTTCCAATATAATTCCTTCTAATGTACGATAACATCATACTCCTCCCTAAGATCCTTTTCGAGATCGACTAGAAAATCTGAATGCCAAACCTCCAGAGCCTTATCCACTCCTTGCAGCCTTGCTAACACATTCCTTTTTCTGTTAAAAATATTTTTGAAAACCTCTCTATTCCACATATGAACTTTACTCGAAAAATGTTTTATATCATTAACCACATTTCTAGAACATTCTCGTACCTCTTGAACAAAAGTGTGTAAAATCTTTATAAAGAAGCTAAAATTCTAAGAAATTAAAGGATTTTGACCTGTTCTAAATAGAATATGCAATATTAAAGGTGACCACAATGGGACAGTGATCTAAAGAAAACTAAGGGAGGTGATGAACAACAGCATTTGGGAAGAGAATATGCCAATCCAAATTACATATGCCTCTATCCAGCCTTTCCTAAACCAACCCTTTTTTCCAAGTTGTTTTAGGCCCCTGAAAACCCATGTCCACTGGATTACAAATATCCATGCATTGTTGAAATAAATGGCATAGCTTGCTACCTCTATTCAAACCCCTTATTTTCTTATAAGCATAAAGAAAAGAGTTGAATTCTCCTGTTACCAACTATGGTCTAATGACTGAATCGACAAAAAGAATAAGGTCATGCCAAAAACTTCTTCTCAAAATTGGATTCGGATTTGCATACACTGTTGAAAAAGTAAAGCTAGAAAAGCAAGTGGAACTAATCTCCCTATTCACAATATGATAATTGAAGGAAAGGATTTCAATGGAAATATCATCCTTCCAAAGAATCCAAATACCTCTGGCAAATCCCTCCGCCTCTACTCTAAAAGAGTTATTTAAGCCCAATCTCTTGATAGTTTTATCTGCCATGTCTCCACTAATTCTGGTTTCCAACAAAACCACATAAGACATATGATGTTGATTTATCAGATTTCTAAGAAAACCAAGAGTGTTATTCGAAGTGGCACCTTGATAATTCCAAACAACAATTCTGTCAACCATACCCATTAAAATAAAGGTTAATAAAAAAACCCAATATTTCGCCTATGTGGAAGTATCTCTAATCTCACTAACTTTAGGAATAGACCCCTTTTCAGTTTTCTCCGGGAAGAACTCCCTTGACTCAAATTCAGATCCAATTTCTTTACCAATTTAGCTTGTGAAATCGAAAAAAGCCATATTTGGTTTTTTTAATTTTCCTATCTGGTGGTTTCCCGCCACTAAATTTATGAATCACAATTTTGCTTCATTTACTCAGAAATCTATCTCTAATAGAACTAGTAGAGACATTAGAAGAGTGAAGGGAAGGACACATAACCTTAACTGCTACATGAGTGGATTTGTCTAAGATAGTGGAAATGACATTGTCCTTTTCTATTAAACCCCCCACTTTTTCAAAAAATTGATTAGGCACAGCTTCTGTTTCATTATTCATGTTGGGATCATGGTTTTCTTAATCATTTAAATCCATAATGTCAACTTCAGCCTTTGTAGTAACCTCTACATCTCTTATCTCCATGTCACACATATGCACTCCTTCATAACCTTCGTCACCACCCTGGGTCTATTCATTAGCCTGCTATAAAATCTCATTATTCTCGCAAACATTATGTTGAACCTATTTTTTCTTCTTGTTTGATCTTCTATTTGACTTATTACTGTTCTTAGTATTAGATTCTCTCAACTCCTTAGTAACTCATGCCATGTGAAAAATTTCATGCTTTCCATTCACCACATTAGAAATCTCGTATAAAGAGTTATCTACCCCATCAATATCATAATCCTCATTTTCTAGAATAGCAAAACGAGACTGAGTGGCCCTTTCATTTAAACTTAATTTCTTATTATTGACGGGAGCTTTATTCTCTACCTTACCTTAAGCCTTTTTGTTATGAATTCCTGATCTTTTATTTTTATTTTGCTCCATCATCGGTCCTAATCACCTGAAAGACCTTCCTCATCAGTCATCTCTTTCTTCGTATAAAGGGGATACCTTCTTCTTGTTTGTCCTCTTCTCGATCATAATTAACTTTATCCCCCCTAATAATTTTTTTCAATGTGCCCAACGAGACCATACTTGAAACAAATTTATGGGATCCCCTCATATTTGATCTGGAATATTTTCCCATGAAATTCAAAGAAAGGTTTCAATGGCTTTGTTATGTCTAGTTCCACTACAATCCTGGTGAAACGACCTCTATCCGATTTAGAGGTATTGTAATCTACTTTAACCTACTTCGCTAACTTGTTACCTACGGTACGAAGAACTTTTTTGTGATACAAATGTATTGGTAACCCTGGAAAACGATTCCAAGAAACCACCTTAGTAATACGATATGATTATGTTGAAAATTCTGGGTGCCAAGGGTGCACTATGAGATATCTCCCCATTGCCATCCATGGCCTATCCAATAAGGCATGATTATGATCTTATTCTAAATCAAACTGAATAAAGAAAAAATTAGTTTCAAGGTTTATAACTTTATAATCCCTAGTAGGCCTCCACAACAAGTCAATTTTTTCAATCAACCTATCATAACTGATGGTCCACCCTAGAAGATGAACTACCACTTTTTTGCTCTAAGGTTTCACAATCTGTTTCTCAAAGGACTTAGAAAGGTTCAGCACAAAAGAGAATTCCTTGTCCGTGAAGGAAATAACATTGTCGTCATCCATCTAATCCCTACTATTGTGATTGGTTTCATATTCCATAGCCTGAGCTTCAATATCTATATCCTCGTCAATCAAGTTTTCCTCAACCTTAAGTTGTGGTTTTTTGGATAGTGTAGTAATGTATGAAACTTTTTCATTGGCTGCAATGGCATAATCTCTTTGTTCACATTTAGGAGTGACATTGGTGCATGGTTTCTTTAAGGCCCTATCATCCGGAGGGGATAAAAGAGGTAATTTTCAAAGATCATTATTAGAGTCACCATTGGCGGCTAAGGTTACGTCAAGAGAACTTGTCATAATTTTTTTGGTCTATATATAATTTTGATTAAAATGTTAACTAAAATTATCATAATTTAATTAAGTTGTTAATTAAATTAACTATAATGGTACATTAAAGTAATTATCATGGTTAATAGAATATTGATTCTTTGATTAATTGTGATGGTTTGGATTATTGACATAAAGTTGCATTAATATATATTTATTATAAATGCATTATTAATCTTTTTTTTGTCTATAATTCAACATTGCATTTAATGTGCATTGCTTCTTTTATCAATATTCTTCATTTATGTGCCACCTTGTATTAAACCATTAATGCTATTTTACCACTTACATTAAACCATATTCTTCCACCTTGCCTTGCAATTAATGTAATTCTTCCATTTGCCAATTGCTAAGCTATAAAAAGAACATCTATCTCTTTGGCTTTGCTTAAGTTGGATAATCCCATAAGCCAACAGCACCTCATTAAGTTCTTTCTATTATTTTTTATTTTGGTTCAAAAATAAGAGAAAGAGAGTATTAAAAAAAAGAATTTTGGTAATCATACATCTTGCACTGACAAAGGAGTTTCATCAAATACAACTAAAGCCTTTAATTTTTTTTGCTTGGTTTGTATAGTTGGTGAACTAGGTTCTAAAATGTCTGTTTTAACCTTTTATTTTTCTATTTTGTTCTAAAAATCATTGGATGATCTTGGCAAATAGATATTATCTATAAATGTTACAAAATATGATTTGTAAAATTTATAAATAAATACTCAAGGTTAACATGTAAAGTATGTATGCATGTTTCGGTTAAAATAAAAATTTTTAAAATTTCTATTTTTGACCAAGACCTAGAACTCCCTCAATCCAAAATCGCTTCCAATAAATATAACTATAAAAAATTTTTAGATAGACTTATACTTTATCCGTATACTAATAGAATCATAGAGTGATATACATTTAATTATTTTATATATTTTTGTTAATGTGAATAGAATATATATATATATATATATATATATATATATATATATATATATCACTGCATGATTAGATTTGTGATATAGTAAACTCAGTCTAATATTAGAACGTTTATTCAATCTATATAGATCTCTGTAACTTTCAGATGCCTAGAATCATAAACTTATATTCACACATCAATCCTTTACACACAAACAAACAACTTTTAGCTAGCACCATAGTTGTTAAGGCACGCCTCAGGCACAAGGCTCATCAGGCTCCCTCCTTAGAGCCTTGAAATCCAAAGCCGCATCCCTTGGTGAGCATTGCACGCCTTTGTGACATTAGTTAAATATTTATATTTTATTTGTTTTTAGTATAGAAAAATCTAAATCATTGATTATAAATTGAAAATAACTAATTATTTCCAAAATAAACAATAAAAAAGGAAAAAAAAAAAAACTATGGCAAAGAAAACATATGGTTCAACCTCCTCAAAGACAATTTGAACAATATAATTTAAGCGCAAAACTAATTGTGATTTGCTATGATAATTCATAATTGATAGGTGTTAGAACTTGTTAAATACAATATCAGTAAGTTTAGAATCCTTATGTATTTAGTAAGTCTATAAGCTTTGTATTTAGGATATCAAATCTTAATTATGTTTTTTTTTCTCTGTGTACGTGTTTCTATTTTGTTGTTATGACTTATGTGTTTTGAGTTTTAATATTTTTAATATTATATCACTCTGTTAGTAGTCTATTAATAAAATTTATAATTTTTTTCAATTATTTTTTTATTTTTGCATCTCATGTCACTCAAGCACGTGTTTGCGCCTTCGCTCCATGACCCTTTAGCACTTTAGTGCGCCTTGTGCCTTTAATAACTATGGCTAGTACTTAGAGCCTATTTATAATTAAGTTTCGGAAAAACGCTTTTATGAAAAAATTTTGTATTTTTAATTTTTTTTTAGTCTTGAAAGCAACTTTTGATAGAATCAGATAAATATATATTTTTTCTCAAAAGCAGGTTTAGAAAAAATAGTTTATAAAAAATAAAAAAAATTCAATCAATTAAATAAAAAAATTTAAAACATGCTCTTAGATATGTATATAAAAAGAACATTTATCTCTTTGGTTTTGCTTAAGTTGGATAACCCCATAAGCCAACAACACTTCATTGAGTTCTTTCTATTATTTTTTATTTTGGTTCAAAAATAAGAAAAAGAGAGTATAAAAAAAAAAGAATTTTGGTAATCATACATCTTGCACTGACAAAGGAGCTTCATCAAATACAACTAAAACTTTTAATTTTTTTTGCTTGGTTTGTATATTCAATGAACTCGGTTCTAAAAGGTCTATTTTAACCTTTTATTTTTCTATTTTGTTCTAAAAATCATTAGATGATTTTGACAAATAGATATTATCTATAAAGGTTACAAAATATGATTTGTAAAAGTTATAGATAAATACTCAAAGTTAACATGCAATGTAAAGTATGTTTGCATGTTTCGATTAAAATAAAAATTTTTGAATTCTCTATTTTTGACCAAAACCTAGAACTCCCTCAATTCAAAGTCGCTTCCAATAAATATAACTATAAAAAATTATTAAATAGAATTATACTTTATCTGTACACTAATAGAATCATAAAGTGATATACATTTAATTATTTTATATATATTTGTTAATGTGAATAGAATATACATATATATCACTGCATGATTGGATTTGTTTACAGATGATATAGTAAACTCAGTCTAATATTAGAACGTTTATTCAGTCTATATAGATCTCTGTAACTTTCATATGCCTAGAATCATAAACTTATATTCACATATCAATCCTTTACACACAAACAAACAACTTTTAGCTAGCACCACAGTTATTAAGGCACGCCTCAGGCGCAAGGCTCATCATGCTCCCTCTTTAGAGCCTTGAAATCCAAAGGCGTGCGCCTTGGTGAGCATTGTACGCCTTTGTGATATTAGTTAAATATTTGTATTTTATTTGTTTTTAGTGTAGGAAAGTCTAAATCATTAATTATAAATTGAAAATAACTAATTATTTCCAAAATAAACAATAAAAAAGAAAAAAAAAAGGCTATGACAAAGAAAAAATATGGTTCAACCTCCTCAAAGACAATTTGAACAACATAATTTAAGTGCAAAACTAATTGTGATTTGCTATGATAATTTATAATTGATAGGTGTTAGAACTTGTTAAACACAATATCAGTAAGTTTAAAATCCTTATGTGTTTAGTAAGTCTAGAAACCTTGTATTTAGGATATCAAACCTTAATTATGTTTTTTTTCTCTGTCTACGTGTTTCTATTTTGTTATTATAATTTATGTGTTTTGAGTTTTAATATTTTTAATATTAAATCACCTTGTTAGTAGTCTAATAATAAAATTTATAATTATTTTCAATTATTTTTTTATTTGTGCATTTCATGTCACTCAGGCACGCGCCTGCGCCTTAGCTTCATAACCCTTTAGCGCTTTAGTGTGCCTTGTGCCTTTAATAACTATAGCTAGCACTACTTTGAGCCTATTTATTATTAAGTTTCGGAAAAACGCTTTAGTGAAAACATTTTGTATTTTTAATTTTTTTTTAGTTTTGAAAACAATTTTTGGTAGAATCAGGTAAATATATGTTTTTCTCAAAAGCAGGTTTGGAAAAAATAGTTTATAAAAAATATAAAAAATCAATCAATTAAATAAAAAAATTCAAAATATGCTTTTAAGACATCCAATAACAATTTCAAACGCTCTCTTAGATATGTATATATTTGTTTTCATCTTGTAGAAATTGGGTATTGAACCTAAAATATCTTACTATTGTCATGACTAATTCATAATTAGTGTGTCAATTGATCTAGTCCTAATTAGTTTTGTTACTATTTAGATGTCTTGAGTTTTCAACTTGCATATCAACAATACATTAGATTTCCTATAAAATAAACTATTCTCTCACAATTGACAAGTTTTAAATGGTAGACTAATACATTAGATTTCCTATAAAAAGGGTAAAGCGCTTCTTTGTTGCTCAAACTTTGAGATCTCTAGTTAAAGAAAAAAAAATTTTTATCATTCCACCTCACACCTATTGGGATAGTCTAATTAACTGATTTTAATGAAGTGATAGTTAAAAATTCGGATGGATCGATCATCAATGAACCCCCTAATTTGGTTGTAATTATTTTATTCTTTTGTTTAATTTAATTTCAAAATTGTGAAATACAAATGAAAATCCATGCTTAAGGAACTGCAGAGGCCAGTAAAATGCAGGTTCAAAGAGTTGGGAGCCATGGCTTCAACTTTGGGCTTCGCAAGTTCTAAAATTGCAATGGCCCATAGATTAAACGACGCCATTTCATCCCTTCGTTCCTCCTTTGGGTTTTTTGCTGGCGTTAAATTGATGGCTTGGTGGTTTAGGGTTTCTGAGACTCGCTTGACGACCAGCAGAACGCGACGCCGTTGCCACCTTCCGTCATGGTTCTCTAGTATGTTTCTCTCTCTTGTATTCAATTAATTCGTTTTACTTATAATAATGATTATTAACTTTGTAGATCTCTAATTGTCGAATCTTTCGTGTTCATATCTCCAAACACTGGATTGCAAATCTCTTGAAAATCTGGGATTTGTAGTTCAATGAGCTTCTTAGCTTGTTTTTCGTTTGTTAATCTGTAGTTCAATGAGCTTCTTAGTCGTTTTTGGTGATTATCGTTTGGAGTTCAATGAGCTTCGTGACAGTTTTTTTTTTCTTCCATTTGAAGTTTTGGAGATTATTACTTGTGTAATTTTTATTTCTTGTTTTTGTGGTTATAAAGTACAAACCTTTGTTAGATTTTTTATTTTCCAAATTTCCTCACATCCATTAGCTGCACTTTACTTTTAGTTGATGTGATATGGCCATGAGTGTGGACCACTTTTAATATTTGAAACCTAATACCTATGGATTTCAACATATATTATAATAGAATTAAATATCCAAATTATACACCTTTTAATAATTTTATACACTTTTTAACAATTTTAGCTCGTAATATAAAAATTTACAAATTAATTCCTGAACCTTTTTTTTTTTTTTCAAAATTATCTTCTAGTTCCTATGTGGTTGTCAGGAAAAATTTTTTGGAAAATTTATGCTGTTCATGATTTATCGTGTTTTTATTCTTATTTGTTGTATTTTTATTTTTACCTTTTTATTTTCAAATACTAGATTTCAGAATTTATTTAACATATTTTTTATTTAATTAACATATAAAATTATCAGTTTTTACATTTTAAATTTGGATTAATAATTTTATTAATTTACTAGATAATATTTATTTTTATGCATGTATTTATTTATTTTTAATTATTATTTAATTAACTTAATTAGAAAATGTAAATTTGAATTTAATTATCAAAGTAAATCCTCGACAAACCTTAATTATAAAAAAAATATGAAAATTTGTATTTAATTAACTTAATTAAGATTATTTACTTTAGTAAATTTTGGATAGATTATTGGATAAATTTATGGTAAAGCTCAGTAAATCTTGAGTAAACTTTGGATAGATTTCGGATAAAGCTCAAATAAAATTTGGATAATTCTTGAATAAATTTTGTGTAACTTTAATTTTTATTAATTTTCTGATAAATATTGGATAAATTTTTGGTATAACTTGAGTAGCTTTAAGTAAATATTTGATAAATATTTTGTAACTTCAATTTTCATTAATTTTCTAATAAATATTAGATAAATCTCAGATAAATTTTAGATAACTCTTGGATAAATCTTTAGGTAAACATTATCTAAATTCAACTTTCATTATTTTTTTTTAAGTAAACATTAGATAAATATTTAGAATAATTTTAAGTAAATTTTTGAAAAACTTTTTGTAAATTCAATTTTTATTAATTTGTGATAAATTTCGGATAAACATTAGATAACTTTTGGGAAAATCTTGATAAATTTTTAAGTAAATTTTGTATAAATTCAACTTTCACTATTTTTTTTAGTAAAAATTATATAAATATTGGGTATAATTTGAGTAAATTTTAAGTAAATATTTGAAAAATTTTGGATAAATTCAATTTTCATTAATTTATGATAAACCTTAGGTAAGTCTTGCATAAATCTTGATTTTGGCATTTTTCTTTTCAAATATAAGTTTTCACTGTATAATTATCATATTTTTTTCATTTAATTGAGAAAGAAAATGACCATTTTTACATTTTAAACATTGATTAAAAATTTCATTAATTTGCATGATTATCATTTGTTTTTATACATGAATTTATTTATTTTTAATCATTGTTTAATTAGCTTAATTAACAAAAAAAAATATATAAACTTATATTTAATTAACTTAATTAGCAAAGTAAACCTTAATTACAAAAAAAAATATGTAAATTTATATTTAATTAACTTAATTAAGGTTATTTACTTTCATAAACTTTAGATAGATATCTGATAATTTTTAATTGAGAGATTAAGTGAATTTAGGGAAACCTTATATAAACATTTGAGTAAATTTTCGGTAAACCTTATGTAATTTCAACTTTCATTAATTTTGTAGTAAACTTTGGCATAAATCTTAGATAAATATTTTGTAATTTCAATTTTTATTAATTTTGTATAAATTTTGGATAAATTTCGGGTAAATATTGGATAATTCTTAGATAAATATTGGTAAATGTTGAGTAAACCTCGTGTAACTTCAATTTTTATTAATTTTCTTATAAATATTTGGTATTAACTTAAATAAACGTTAAGTAAATCTTTTATAAATTCAATTTTCATTAATTTTGTAGTAAACATTAGATAAATATTTGGAATAATTTTTGAATAAATTTTGTGTAACTTCAACTTTTATTAATTTTATGGTAAATATTGAATAAATCATGAATATGCCTTAAGTAAATGTTAAATAAATTTTTGATAAATTTTTGGAATTTCAATTTTTATTAATTTTACGGTAAATTTTGAATAAATTTTAAATAAACTTTAAATAAACTTTGATTTCAAATTTTTGAAAAAAACTTTGTGTCCCGTTTTTTTCCATTTTTGTAAAATTCTTAAAAAATTTTACTAAAAAAAAAAAAAGAATCAGCTTAATTTTTGTTGACTCATTAAAAAATTGGGTCTAATTTATAATTTAACAAAGAAAACCTCTATTCTCGTATTTTTCTTCCTCCTCATGATGCTTTTTAAGTGCTCGATGAAATGCTTCAACCAAAGTTTCAAGACTAACAAATTCAAATTGAGCAAAACCACCGAATTCAAAACTGAACAAGAATTGTAAGAACATAACCTAAAACTAAATGATCAAATCGATATTGTGTAATTGGAAAACATCACCTTAAGACTCATGAACAAAAAACTGTACCTAGCTTTGTCATGATTCAGCAGAAATTACCGAGGTCTGCGCAAAATTCATGTATATCACAACCTTAATCATGAATCTAAAAACAGAAACCAATTCTAGAAAATGCAAGGCGAGACCTTTTCAGATTCCTATACATGCATTCCAGATACTCAAAGTAAATCACTAGAAACGCCAAATTCTTCAATCGCCAACTTCAAATCTCTTCAATCGTCATCCCATTCTCAAATTTCTGCTAGTTTATACACATGAGCTTTACAATTATTAACTAGTTGTGGAAATATTTTGCAACATACCCAAATTACGATGAAGATTAGGAGATTGATTATCCATATGAATGACCTCTCGACACCAGCAGCTCCATTTTCGGCGACGTAACACACCCCTATGATGAACACAGCTCCTCCTCTGCTGAAGAATTAAGCCATTAGAAATAGCTCAATTAGTACCAAGATGGGCTGTTTCATACACTGATAATTCTTCACAATATCTTTCAATCCCAATAGCTAAAAGATTATCCAATTCAAACAAATCAGAACTCGCATAACTTGCCACATCATCCGTTTTAGCTCTTCCTCCGTTGCTTTCCCCTTTCCTCCCACATTGTCACGGGGCCATTACCCTCTCCCCCAAAAGCGCGCTTACAGGGGTGTGCAGCGCACCCGCTTATAAGCCCAGGACCACCCCCAGAGCCATCCGATGTGGGATCCGTGACAGCTCCCCCAGCCAATCCGTAACGCCCTCGTCACGGGTGGCCCACGCGACCATTACTCTCTCCCGATTGGGTGTGCAGCGTACACGTGTCCGGTGGATCCGGGGAAGGCTCTGATACCACTTGTCACGGGGCCATTACCCTCTCCCCCAAAAGCGCGCTTGCAGGGGTGTGCAGCGCACCCGCTTATAAGCCCAGGACCAACCACAGAGCCAACCGATGTGGGATCCGTGACAAGTGGTATCAGAGCCTGTTCCGGACCCACCGGACACGTGTACGCTGCACACCCAATCGGGAGAGAGTAATGGTCGCGTGGGCCACCCGTGACGAGGGCGTCACGGATTGGCTGTGGGAACTGTCACGGATCCCACATCGGTTGGCTCTGGGGTTGGTCCTGGGCTTATAAGCGGGTGCGCTGCACACCCCTGCAAGCGCGCTTTTGGGGGAGAGGGTAATGGCCCCGTGACAACATGCATGGGAGCCATCTAGTGCCACAGGAGCACACAAGATAAGTAAAACCATAGGCAGGCCAGAACATAGCAAGGCACTTGCATTATTTCATAGTAACAGATTTGAATAAAAAATCAAGAAGGCATGTCTAGTTCGATGAAAGAAAATCATTCGAGCACTGCACTAAATAAGATGAGGGATCGGATCAGGCCAATCGATCATACATTGGTTTAACCCGAGATGAAATACCGGGCAGACCGGATCAAACCAGATAAGCTGGATTTATTCGTAAACGACCATAATAAAGAAGAAACAACGAAATATCAGAAAATGAAGTAGGGCATCATTATCTCCTTTTTCCATTTCCTCCCTTTTTATAATCTGAAAGCCTCTCTGATTTTCTCTCTGTTCATTATCTGAAAGCCTTTGTTATTCAATGTTTTCCCTTCGCTTCTCAGATCTTTATCTCACTGCCAGCTCTGGGATCCATGGAAGCTGTGGTTGCCACAAAAAAGTATCACTTTGCGCACTCTAACCTGCTCTCTCCCCTGTGTCATTTCTCTTGATAGGGTTCTGGTTGCTGGTTCGTAGTTTCTAAATTCCTTCTGGTAGAATTGGAATTGCAATTTGTTCTAATCACATCGCAAACTAGGTAAGCTTTTTATTTTGCCATCTGAATTTCAATCCTCATGTTTTGTTTTCTCTGTAAAACTCTTCTCCATTTTAGAAATGTGTACACTCTTACACCTCAAAACCTATTAACAGTGGTTTCATCCTCTTAGATAACTATCTACTGATTCTGTTTCCCTTAAGGATGTAATTTCCTCTGTTATCGCTCTTGCAAAAACTCTAGCAGCTGCCGTCAAGCTCCGCAGCTCCAATGATCCTCACTTCTCTTTGGGGAAACAAACCCGCCTTCAGCTATTTTGATCATGTACTTTTGTAGTTAACCTTACAAATTGTGATCCTTTATTATGAAAAGTGATTTGTTTTCGTTTTCTTAATAGCTGCGAATGATGATTTTGAAATATGAATTAATGAAAAGATGTAATTATATTTTCTTGGTTTTCCTTTAACGTACAGTCCATCTTGGCAAAGCTAAATTAGCTTAGTGAGCCTGTTAGGCAATGTTTAGTTTTGAATGCTAATGGATTTACTGTGAATTTTCTTTCTAAACTCTAAGCCGTTCTGCCCTTCTATATCCTGTGAAGATGCAGATCAGTAGGGATGAAACATCATTGCTGCCACTTATGTGTTTGGTGAAAACACAGTTAACTATTTTGAACATGTGTTTCTATAGTTGACTATTACATATATTAATCCATTAGTAGTAAAATGTGTTTGTTTCCTTAATAGCTGTGAATGGTGATGTTGAAATATGAACTCATGAAAACATGTGATTATATTCTCTTGATTTTCCTTTAACATACAGTCCATCTTGGCAAAGCTAAATGAGCCTTTTAGGCATGATTAGTTTTGAATGCTAATGGACTTACAGTGAATGTTCTCCCTAAACTCTAAACTGTTCTGCCCTTCTGTATTTTGTGAAGCTGCAGATCAGTGGGGATAAAACATCATTGCTGCCACTTATGTGTTTGATGAGAGCACGGTTATCTATTTTCTATTTTGAACATGTGCTGCTATAGTTGACTTTTTCACATATTAATCCATTAGTAATAAAATGTGTTTGTTTTCTTAATAGCTGTGAATGGTGATGTTGAAATATGAACAAATGAATAGATGTGATTATATTCTTTTGATTTTCCTTTAATGCATTGTCCATCTTGGCAAAGCCAATTGAGCCTTATATTCCTTTTAGGCAATGTTTAGTTTTGAATGCTAATGGACTTACAGTGAATGTTCTCCCTGAACTCTAAACCGTTCTGCCCTTCTGTATTCTGTGAAGCTGCAGATCAGTAGGGATGAAACATCATTGCTGCCACATATGTGTTTGGTGAACAATGTTTTCAGACCTGGCCCGGCCTATGAACCAGAAAAGTTAGAGGGTCAAGGGTTAGAGGTTCAACCGGAGTCGAACTGGTCAAAGTGAAATTTTCTTAAAGTTATAATATTTAACGTGTTTCATGTATAATAAATTGTGAAAAATACTTATATTTATACATGTTTCATGTTTTGTGAAATTTTCTTAAATGCTAATGCTTAAACTCTAAACCATTCTGCCCTTCTGTACCCTGTGAAGCTGCAGATCGGTAGGGATGAAACATCATTACTGCCACATTTGTGTTTGGTGAAAGTATGGTTATCTATTTTGAATAAGCTATGTACTGTCATAGTTGACCCTTACAAATATTAATCCATTATGAATAAAAGGGATTTGTGTTCATTTTCTTAATAGATTTGATAAGATATATGAGCTATGTGTCATCTCCGTCAAGTTGAATGGGGATTCTGATGGGACATTTTCAATGATCCTATGTCCCATATTTTCCTATCTTTTTTTTTTTATTGATTTACTCAGTATTTTCAGTTACGCTTTCAACATTTGTAGAAGTTGGAACTACTGGTGCTATGGGTTCTCCTAATTAGTATATTCATATTAAATTTTAGAGATTTCTTCATTAAGAATTAAAATTTTTGAACATCGCTATTAATAAATGTTAAATTCAATAAAGATTGTGAAGAACTACCTCACTTAATGATTGTATGTGCCATGTGAATTCATATTTAAAATAAAATTTAAAAAATATTGCTCATAAAATATTTAAATATTAGGAAAACACTGTATTATTATATTAAATAAAACATCATCTAATATTGTACTTTGAGAATTACTAGATACTTATTATTATTATTATTATTATTATTATTATTATTATTATTATTATTATTATTATTATTCAAGAAAAATTGATAGAAACTACCTCACTTAATCATTTGAAGTGTCATGCAAATTTACGTTAAAAAAGTTAAAAGAAAATTTTGCTGGTAAAATGCTTAAACATTAGGAAAACATTATATTATTATATTAGAGGATGATTAATAAAACTTCATGTAATATTCTTATTTGAATTATTGGGCATCTATATTTCTATAATTTTGAAGGCATTTTTGGATTTCTTAAAATTAACTTGGTGAAATAATTATTAAATGCTTAATACATGTGAAGCCCTACAATTGGTGCCACTTTACTCATTTTTTATGGGATGCCCCTGTTCTTTTTTAGGTAAACATCTGGTTGTTTTCTCTTTGTATGAGTGAGAGATTTATCCAGGGAGAAGAGAGCAGCTTGACCAGTGAAGCGGCAATGACATGGACAAACCTGCAGACATTACTACTGTTCTCTGCAGTATTTCGTTTCATTTTGATCATATATGGAGAATGGCAAGATACCCACATGGAGGTTAGGTACACAGATGTGGATTACCTTGTCTTTTCTGATGCAGCCTCTTTAATGGCGTCTGGAGAATCCCCTTACAAGAGAAGTACTTATCGGTATTCACCTCTGCTTGCTTTTCTGCTCATACCCAATTCAATTATTCATCGCTCATGGGGGAAATTCCTCTTCTCTGCTTCAGGTAAGTAAAATTTTCACTTTGAAACTAAGTCTTGGTTTTATTTTCCCTTTTTTGGATCCTAGGTTTCAATAGTTTGCTGATTTTGCATTCATGATCTGTTTAAAGGTATTGCAATTGATTTCCTGGGTTTGCAACTATGAGCTGGCTTCTTAATGATTTGTTGATAAAATAATCCTTCCTTTCCTTGAAATAAACAGCTCTATTTAAAAATTCTATTCAATTTCTAAGGTTATGTTGATGGCATTAGATAAAACAATCTGTATGCAAGCTAGATGAGAAATGTGCTTCATCTCTTCAAAGGTACATCCTTATATAGTCTATGTTGAGTAAATCTCAGCTTTAGTATTTTCTGTCTGTAGAGATGTGTGAATTTGCATGCTTAATGCTTGTTGTTTTAGATTAGATACCTAAGAATACCAGAGGAATCCTAATGTGATAATTATGTTTGCTTGTCTTTCCTTCTTTGCCTCATATGTTGGAGTGCATTGTTACTTGATTCAAAGAGAAATACTACTACATGCTTGATTATGTACCTTCTGCTAAATTAGTTGATGATATTTTGGTTGTCCTATGTCAGTGTTTGTGAAGTTGAATTGCTGTTCTGTGTACATTATGATTCCAAAACTCAGATCCTACATCTCTAATAATAAAGCAAATTGAAACATGAAAGAAGCTAATCTTAAATCTTTCCAATTGCTGACTGGCTCTTTTTGTGACTTTAGCCATGAATTAATATGATAATATCCATGTTGCAGATTTACTTGTGGGCTTCTTTATCCACAACATTTTGAAGCAACGCATGGTGCCTGAGAACCTATGCTCATATTCAGTACTGGTATGGCTCCTCAATCCATTTACATTCACCATTGGAACACGTGGGAACTGTGAGCCTATTGTTTGTGCCATGATTTTGTGGACCATTCTCTGTCTTATGAATGGTATATATCTACTTCTCTGTTCCCATATCATGTATTAATGTTGCAGTGCTTTATTTTATGACGTCAACTTGTTAGTCTGTTTAATATGTTCTTATTGATGCTCTTATAATGGTTGCAATAGTTTTCATCTGATGCTATGTTTGCCCCTCAAATACCCCTCAAGTTAATGAAATATTGATTGCAACTTCCAATGTCTAATACACTCAAAGTACTTTATTTTTTATTTCCCCTAAAATGATAATTTTTTGTGTAGTATTTTTCAAGTCAAGGAAACATTCAATGTTTAAAAATATTGTCCATTAAACAAATTAGAGGGATTCGGATTCCTTTTGAGACTGGTTGGAAATGAGCAGCCTCGGTATCTTGAATGCTATAGCATATTCTCCTAATTGATAATACTAATAATTGTATGCTTATATGCAAATCCATCAAAAAAAAGTTTGAGGGATTTTTGCCTCTTTCTCTTTGAGAGAGACTGGGTGTTTGGGAGAGTGAAAATCGCCCTTCTACATTTGCTAATTCACTCATACAAACACACACATGTGCACATATAGGGCTGCAGTGATTTATTGGTTTAAGCACCTTTTGTTTCCATCTAATACATTTTATGTTATTCTTTTTGCTGCTGTACAGGTAAGGTGGTCCAAGCTGCATTTTTCTATGGACTCATTGTCCATTTTAGAATTTACCCTATAATTTATGCTTTTCCCATTGTTCTTGTTCTCGATCCACTCATCTTCCAATCTGGGCAGAAGCCTCTTCTTGTGAACTGGAAACCCAATGAAGGTAAGGCTTCACAGAGGGGTGCAGCAGTACCTGGAGAATGTGATTTATGGAATGTAGTAAAAAGGATCTTTACAAGACAAAGAATGATGTTTGGGTTGGTCTCTGGTGCTGTTTTTATCTCTTTTACTGCTTTGTTCTTCTATTTATACGGATGGGAGTTTTTGAATGAGGCACTGCTGTACCATCTTACTCGGACAGATCCAAGACACAACTTTTCCATTTATTTTTATCACATATATCTCCATTATGAGCATGAGTTTTCAATGGTTGAAAAACTCGTATCATTTTTGCCTCAACTGATAGTGCAGCTGGTTATCATTTTCTGCTTTGCACGAGATCTTTCATTTTGCTTTTTCCTGCAGACAGTAGCATTTGTGGCATTCAATAAGGTCAGTTGTTATAAATTCAAATGCATCTTTATTGAGCTTCCATTTTCAATGTTTCTTTTTAATTAGGGAAATGACAACATATATCCGTATTTCCTTTTTCTTGCTCTTTGGTTTCCTTATTTATTTTCTTATGAATATCTGACTCTGGAAGAAATCAAGTTTTTGGCAGTGCTTCTGTTCCAAATTTGTCAGAATAATTTTTTCTTTTGTTTTTTACTTTTTCCAGGAGAAAGATTTATACTTGATCTCTTTGATGTTCATAATCACCGTGCGTTCTACTCTTTTTTCAGGTAATCACAGCACAATACTTTGTATGGTTCTTTTGCTTGTTGCCACTGATACTTCCATGGAGCAATATGAAGATGAAGTGGGAAGGCTTAGGTTGCATGCTCGTGTGGATGGGAGCTCAGACCCATTGGTTATTGTGGGGTTATTTGCTTGAATTCAAAGGAAAAAATGTTTTCCTACAGCTTTGGCTAGCAAGCTTATTGTTTCTGGTTGCTAACACTTTCATAGTCTTCATGTTTATCCGGCATCATAGATATTGTCCAATGTTCAAGCAATTAGAGCATCAAAATTCTAAGAAATCTGAATGAGCGAATTTATGATGCTTTTGAAATTCAGGATCTGTTGAGTAATGTAGTTTTGACATTCACTGCAAGTAATTTTGGCTGCATTTTTGCGGATCTCTGTTTCGCAGTTAAATATTTGTTCAATTTTTCTTTTAACTATCAATTCTGTTTAACTGAATTATTTAATTATCAGCCATAATAGGACATAAATTTGTAAATTTCGTTGCTAACTTGACTTTGATGATGTTAATGTTGGTTTGATTAGTGATTCAATGGTGGCGAATAGCTTATACCTTCAAAATGGGATATGTGCATCATCATGAGGTGCACCATTAAAGTCCGAGCAACCTAACCCCAAATTAAGTTATATGCTTTCTTAACCTTCTCGTAAATTCTAGTTCTCAGGTTAATCTTTTTTTGTTTATTTTGTGTATACTCGGAAGCAGGACAAGTGGTCTTGCATGTGCGTTGAGTTATAGAATAGCCGCTATCTCTCCTTGCATTTTGTGATCTAGATGCTGAGCTTGAATATTGAAATCTTTGCAAACCAGTTAAATAAAAATTTACCTTCTCTGCTTCTTGTAGTGGCACTTATGCTTTGATCTTTGTTCTTATCAATTTCTAAATTTTCATGGAAGGATGCCTCACACGGCAGTTTTTGTTTGGGCAAGTGTTGTCATATAGTCTCTTTGATCAGTTAATCTTGTGTTATAGTGTTGCCACTGATTCTTGGCCAATCAAGATTAACTGGGAGCAGGGTATATATCATTAGCTTTTGTTATTCTTTGCTTACATTCTAAACTTGTGGAGCCTTTTTTTTTTTTTTTTTTCCAGAACAAGGCCTATTTGATTGTCGTGTAAGCTTGTTCTACCGGCAGCTCCATGTGATTAAATTGGCCAGCACTAGCATTTTTAGTTTAATGGCTCTGTCAACTCTTTCCTTTTCCTGTTGTTCTTTCTCCAAGGAAAGAAAGGACAACTGTAAATTAGATCACTTGCTTACTCAATGGCTCGTCTATTACATTATAATCCAGTATGCAGGATTACGAATAGAAGTATTCGGTTATTGGCGAAAAAAATCAGCATACTTTTGGTGTGGGGATCAGGATCTAGGATAGAAATAAAGCATCAGGTTGAATTCCTCTTTGTATCAAGTTAATGGCTATCCATACTGGGAAAATATTAAATGAATGAGACCTATTCTGGACGAAAATGCTAATGCTCTGCTGACATAAAATTGGTATTGCTAGTTGATCATCACCCACATCATGCAGAGAAGCATTTCCGTAGAATTATGTGTTGGGAACATTAGATCCTCTGAGTTAAACACCATATGAATTTTAAACATTAATCATACCAGTAGTGATCATTAGTTAAAACAATTCCAAAAAAGTAAAGAATACAGACACCAAGAAGAAGAGGAGGATTGTTTTAAAACCAGAAGCATGGAATGTCTTCATGATGCACAGAAGGCTAGATGTGTAGTTTGAAGTACCTTGAATGATCGATCAAATAATGGTTTCTACATGACAAAAGGTAAAACCATAAATGCAAAGAGGAGAGAGTGAACGCAATGAACACAAATTAACAGGTCACGAAGATAGTATAAACACTGGGAGACAAGAACATCACTCCAGAATCTAGAATAAAACACTAACAATTGATAGATGTTGGAAAAATTGTAATTATGAGCAATTTTGAGAAAATAATTCGGATTTGGAAGAACCATGTAAAGATTGGGTAAATTCTACACGCTTGTATCGTTTCACACAGCCAGTCTTCTTACATGCCCATGTATATTGTATTCTAGATTTGTCTTTTGGAATTTTATTTTTTGATATTTCAAATATTAAATTCACCATTATTTAAGAGTAATAAAGACATTATTTACGGCATTTAAAGAGATTAATCACAATTAATCTCATATGTCTTTCATCTAGTATAAATATGAGTTTTTGGTTTTTATTGAATAGCTTTTAGTTGGGTTTTTTGCACTTGTTGGAAAATCTTTTTCTTTCATTTTCTTCTTCTAAAAGTGATAAAGAGTATGACAAATACTCAGTTCACTATAAATAGGTGATATATGTTCAACAACTATTTGATATTTGTTGTATCCTAAAAAACACACATCCGTTATCCTAAACACCGATAGTAGAAGGTAAATTTGTCTTAAAAACACTGTATGAAACATATGCATTTGTTCTTCATTTCTCTTTTGTTCTTCATTTCTTTTGTTTTTTTTATTTAGATATTAAATTAACAGTTCTCCCATTGTTCTCCAAACAAAGAAAACTGCATCCTTGTCGGGAGATGTCACTTGAAATACATCAATTATCCTATGAACTTTCTCTTATGTTTTTATTGTCTTTTAGAGTCTTGGACTCATGGCAGCCGATGGAGGCCCATCCATGATTGTCAATCTTAAAACCATTGCTAAATTAAGAAATACGAAACATAGTACCATACTCCATTTTCTACTATTCCTGGATTTAAGTATGCATGGAAAAGATTTTACTAAACAAAACTTAAATGACTTGATCACAAAAGACAAGCAAACACGCTAAGTTGACAAAAAGAATACAATGAATGCCATCATACTAATGTTTAAGAAAAAAAATATGCTTAGCTCTGTTAGATAAACAGGCCTCCCTGTTGAGTTGAGTTCACTAAGAATAGCACACAAAAATAGAACTCAATGTTGCAATTACGTTTGAAAATTTGAATTATTCAAAAAGTGCAAATGCTAATCCTTAATTACCAAACTCCAAATCATCTAATCAATGAAAAAGCATTTACTTGTTTTGCTTATTGCCTTGTTATTTCAAAAGATCTAACTTCTCATTGTACAACTTCAATAAATGAGAAGCTTCCACCTGACAATTCACATACTTTTCCAAGAAACGATGCTCGGTACACAGGAAAAGTTTACTTATGGTGGAATCCAATTTAACCAGACCTTTGGATGACAGAAATTCAACAACTGCAGCTCTTGGAATAAGCCTCTTCACCAAGCTTACTGAAAGTAGCTCAGGGCGATTGGCAATGACTGAAGAGTCTAAACCCATTCTGTTGACATAAAAATCCATCACTGACATAATCTTATCATCTGATATTGTCATACACCATGGATACTTTCTAAAGGCAGTCATAACATCTTTATCAGACCAACCCCACCTCTTATAAATATGCACCTTTCTATCCCACTCAGATTTGTTCAATCGTGTCAATGCTACAATTGCTATGACAAAGGCTGACTTCAAAGGATCGAATCCCATTTCTTTCACCTCCTCCACAATCTTTCCAAATGCATCAGAGTTCCTTCCAATCATTCGAGCATAAAACTGAACTAATAGTAAAATATTTGCTGAAGGCACTCCATTTTCTCTCAACATGTAGATACTATGTATCAGACCATCATGAAGACGAGGATATAGAATAACAGGAAAACGTATAATAGCCGCAATGGCTTTCTCCTCAGATTGGAGCAAATCTTTATAAAAATTAAACGAAGGAATCAAATGGTTATTTAAGCTTCTTTGCAAGATCCAAGGGTAGGAAGTCAAGATTCTTACAAGGTCAGGGTTTGAAGCACCTTTAGAGCGAAAGAACTCGACTTTAGGGAAAATAATTTTCTCCGATTTGGTCGCTAGCAATTTTGGGTTCTTTTCGATTACTTCAGAGATTTGGGTTTTTAAGAATCCAAGCTTCTTGAAAAAGGATATGACTAGGTCAGCATTTTCTGGGGTTTCAAATTGTACCTTTTTAGAAGCTGATAGAGCGGATTCTGGAGACAACCCACATGTATTTACGAGATAAGAAAGAGTACAGGAGTTATGATTTGCATCAGTAGATAGGTATCTAAGAGACGATGAAACCACCATTAATGGGTTTTGAGGTATACGACTGTACCCATTTCTAAAATGGAGAAGAGTTTTACAGAGAAAACAAAACATGAGGATTGAAATTCAGATGGTGAAACAAACAGCTTACCTATTTTGTAATGTGATTAGAACGAAATGCAATTCTGATTCTAGCAGAGGAAATTTAAAAACTACGAACCAGCAACCAGAACCCTATCGAGAGAGAGATATCAGAGGGGAGAGAGCAGGCTAGCGTGCGCAAAGAGATGCCTTTATGTGGAAACCACTGCTTCCGTGGATCCCAGAACTAGCAGTGAGATAAGGATCCGAGAAGCAAATGGAAAGACTGAATAATGAACAAAGAGGAGAGCGAAAACAGAGAACGGCGAAAGAGAAAATGGAGATGATGCCCTACTGCATTTTCTGCTATTTCCGTTTTTTTTTTTTTACTATACGACATCGTTTATGCATGAATCCGGTTTATCTGGTTTCATCCCATCTGCCCGGTTTCGTTTTTTCCCTTATAATAGTGGGTTAAACCGGTTAAAAATGCTTTATTAGTAGCAAAAGCTATATATGTGCTTCGATTTGGTATCGACATTCTTTTTTTACACTAAACTTTTCAATTTTTATTTTAGAGTAAGATAATTAAGCAATTTCAGGTGATGTAGGGAAATGCCAGAATGCAAATCTTTATGAGATTAAAATAAGATTAGAAATCCTTATCAATGGGGATTTAGCTCTTAAGTATAAAAACCTTCAAAGACATTTAAGATATTAAAATTTGCTATTAATATGTTAGTTGTCAATTTATGGATACATACCATGTCAAATCTATAATTACAAGAATATTCCTAAATTCCTAATACATTGAGAATTTTGAGGAAGTATTTTTGTCATATTGAGTGCTAATACTACAACTCATATAATAAGTTTAGACGGTCTCCAAATTAATTTAGAATCAAATTTTCAATTCAAATAAATTATGTACTTGATTGTTTTCACTCCTAATTCAATAAAGAATTAGTAACAAAAAGAAAATGAGAGTAAACCCTTTAACCCAAATCTGCAATAAATTTGTAACAAAAGAGTATAAGAGAATAATTAGAAACATGTTACAAGTTATAAAAACCTGATAAGTGAAACCAATCCTTAAAATAACAAGTTGAAGAACTTATCTAACTTAAAAAAATCTCTCAAAATTGTATTAATCATGAACTGTGATGTCTTGCACATCTTTGAAGGTTTTTATACTTCAAAGTTAAATCTTCATTGATAATGATTTCTAATCTTACTTTAATCTCTTAAAATTATGGATTTACAACTCATTTTATCTAAATCCTTGAAAATAGAAATTGACAACTAATGAAACTCAAATTCTTTTCATCAAAGAAAAACTAAATCAAATATAATTTTTAGAAGTTAGAATCAAACTAGAATAGGAAAACTAAATAAAATCCCATTGTACTTGGACCACACAAATTGAGTTTAAAAATAACGTATTAAAACCCTTCTAACAAGCTCTACGCGCCTCTAAGACTGCCCATAAGTTGTGCACATGACTTGCATATGCACTTTACATAATTCTTCAAATCTGCTCACTTAACCTAATGAACTTGTACACCTTAGAAATAGGCTCAATTGACTTGAATTTACATAAAAGACTTCTTTCAATTTCACTTTAGGCTTTCTTTTGTGTAGATTTGGACTTTAAGCCCAATATTACATATAAAGCTCCGTTTATGCCTTTTTTTCACTTGGAACAAGTCATATATGCAATTGGATAATCTCAATGTGATTTTGAACTCCTTTTAGCTCCATTTCAATGTTATAAGGTTAATCCATTTCATTGGTCAAAATAGTGTTTCATGCTTGACATCCTTGCTCATATCAAGTGATGACGTGATATATATATATATATATATATATATGAGTTGACAATTGATATATTAGATGATATAACATTCCAACGTTCATACCAGCAAATTTTCAACGAAAATGATTTAGGTGTCATATTCTGAAACAAAAATTGGAGAATAAGATGTCAAAGTGAAAAGGCATTGGTACAAAATTGAAAACACATATCTAATAACTGGTGCCTGTAAAGTAATTTGTTGTGTTTTTTTATATCTTTTCTATTATTTAATTTTAGTTTAGGTTTTTTTATATGGAAGATTTGTGTTCTCATCTATTATAAAGTTTGTATTGACCTCACTTATTGTTAGGTGTAATATCCTTTTACAAGTATTTTGGTGTAATTCTTGTTCGGTTTTGTATATGTATCATATACAAGAACTCAACAGGAAATTAAAATTTTGCTAAACCTGAAACCTTAGAATCGTCTTATGCCATCAAAACTAATTAATATTAAAATCGTCTTATGCCATCAAAACTAATTAATCTTAAAATCGTCTTATGTCATCAAAACTAATTAATCTTAGTAGGTTGAAGACGATTACTTTTGTTTTATTTGGAGTTTTAACTTCGATTCCTCTTATTATCTAGTTGTCACAAACCATAGCAATTCAAATAGAATACCTCTTATTGTATTCGTGCGAAGATTGAAGAATAAAACCCTCAAGGTGATAGTTTGAGTGATCACTTTGTGCTAGAAATATAAATGCCCTTATGTTTTAGAGAAAACTGAAATTAACTCTTAATTTTTGATGGATGCTCAAATGAAATTCTAATAAAATTAGTTTATATGTGTTTCATAAACATCCTAGGGTCTAGAGTCCCACTCTACCCTAAGAACCAGTTCAAATATTAAAATACTGTAAAAATGGGCTGCTAGATTGCCCACTACCTGCACCAGGTGCGCACCAACTCGCTAATGGGGAAGCTAACATGCAACTATAGCTGGGAAATGACACGTTTGTGTCACCATCGGTATGGGCATGTCGTGTATGGTGTAACTACTATTGCACCATGACACAGGTGTGTTAGGATGACACACTCGTGTCACTAGTGTTGTGCATGGTGCAGCTACTGCTGCATCATGACATAAGTGTGTCATGGTCACTAGCTGCACCATGACATGCCTGTGTTGTTTCCATAAGACGGGCATGTCACTAATGACACACCCATATCAGTGCTGGCGGTGTCACACTGGTATGCCTGTAGGGCTATATGTGCCTACGCCAACTCGACGATTTTGCAACTACGAAACTTTTTTGCTGATTGCAACATCATCTGACCCGAAAGTCTCTCATACACTTTTGGATCCTATCTAATACCATTTTACTTGTCCTTCACACCTTCAATGCATATGATCCATTAGGTTTCCCATTATGTTGGCCATTCAGATCAACATTTGATCTCAAGTAGATCATGAGTGGTATCTAGTAATGCATCATGACCCCTAATTGATGGAAAGTCAGTGGTTTCACTACGAACCTTTCTATAAACAATAGTTTATGTTATTCGTCCTTTCATTAAAATGTACCCCACTCAATTCAAAGCATGGAATCAATATCAACTCTCACTAGACTAACTATATCACATTTGTTTAATACTCATTACTCTATCAGACATATCACTAAAGACCATCTTCATAACATATCCATTATGGCTAAAGATTTCTAAACAACAATTCCGATAAGAGGCCATTGGTGTACACTCCTTCTATCAATAGTGGTGAATCTTTTATTGGCTACTTGTTACCTTCAAATTCCTCAAACTGTACCCACTCACCACTCTATAAAACCACTCTATAAGCGACCTTTATGAGCCTTTAACACCCTCAATATAAATTAAAACTTTCTCTAACTATATTAAAGGATATTACCATGCATGAACTTCAAAACATGATCAAATTAAAAGCATGTTTATGCACCATGGTCATTGTGATTTTATAAAGATAAAGCATCCAAACATGTTTAAAACATAAACTTTAAACAAAATAGAAAGTAACGGCTTTCACTAGCCAAAGCTTTACAAAAGTTACAAAATATATGAATAGTTACAAATTTATATGTCTTTCATACTCAAGACATGTACAAATATAACTATGCCCCTCCCATAATACAAAACAAAAGTCAAAAGTAAAGTATTATGAACATATCACTAACCCTAAGGTTTGTCCTTTAACTCTTTGGCGAGCTTGTCATCCTTATCAACTCTTTAAGCTATCCACATTCTATTTGTGAGACACAATACCCACACGCTAAGTAGACCTTGCTTAGTGGTACGTAAAAATATACAATCTATATGCATATATAAATATAAATACCATACAAAAGCATTCATTACTACCGTACCTTTATTACAAAAGAGAAACTCAACATGCATATATCATCATAACAAGGTAATCACAACTATAACCAAACATTTTGAGCTCTACCAAACTTCCCTTGTTAAGAGCGCTTAATACTGAGCTTCAGCCACCTCAATTAGTAAGACTAAGAGGTGCTCAATATCGAGCTTTAACCACTTTAACCTTTCACAATAAATGATCAAGGAAGCCAAAATACCAGGCCTTGAGCCAGCTTGACCTCTTACCATGGTATCATGCTTTATTATATGCTCTTATAGGACTTACATGCCTCATCCATACATAATACACATATGGAAAACCAAAACCATAAATTTTTTCTTATCAAACAACTATTTAAAACACCCCCTGCACAAGCAGTCACGGCTAACCTAGCCATGAATTTGGTTGTGAAGCAATCTGCCTCACGATGGTCAATAGAGTCACAAGCGTGATTATACACAAATTTCTTATCGAAGCTTGATCTTGAATCCGTAGAAAATTTCTCCTTCGATTTTGATGAAGAAGATGACATGAATCCACAACAAATGAAGAACACTTTTTGAAGATTTGTTTTGAAGACTTGAAGACTTTGGCAATCTTGATTTAAAGATATAGAAGCCTTGATGCTTTGGAGTAATCTCGATGTTTAGAGAGAATTATGCAGAGCTTTACTTTGATACTTTGATTATATAGTTCGGTCGGACTAAGACTTGAATTCCTCTATCCCTTATGGAGCTCCTCCATTTATATGAGAATTTGTGGTAGTGTATTTATGGTTATTCGAACCATAAAATGAAACAATATATTTCTCTTATTAAGTTAAATGTATTTATGCATACTTAAACTATTTAAGAAATATATCTATTCATTTTAGGCAATTGTATATTTTTTATATATGGAAATATTTGATTTGATTTTTTATTTAATAATTAAATTAAATTAATTACTAAATAAAATATGAGTCCAATTTATTTATGGACCTCCAAAATTTCCATGTATCAAATACCCCCTCGAGACTTTTTTGAAGCGATCATGTCTCGAAAAATTTTTGTGTCATTATATTTTGACAATTTTAATTTAAACTATTAAAAATACATAAGTAATTTTAATAATTTAAATTATATGATGATTTTTTTAAATCAAACCAATTAATACATATTTAGACATTTAATTGACTTGATTAGGAAGTAAAATTCTTCAATTGAACATTCATTTTTTTTTTATTTGTTGCATTTAATTTCCTCCTCCTCCGAATGATAATGGCCACTTTGGCAACATTTTTTTATTTTGTACAATTAATTTCCTATTTGTTCCAATAACCACTTCCATCATGCAAATTTTGCTGGAATGCTAAAATTGGTCTTCTATAATTTTGGATTCTCACTCTTATTTGAGAATTTTTTTTTTTAAGATGCTATATGGTTTTTTTTTGTAAGAAGTTAACCCACTATTCCACTTCTACCAAATAGCAATTTTGTACCTCTTTGCAAAATCTCCCAATTTTGAATGAAGAGATAAACAAAACAAAAAAACCAATTTGGGAGACTTTTTGTATCTGGATTTTCTTATCTCATATTCAAGAAGTATTTTTTTTTCTTTCCAATTGAGATTAGTATCCTCTTTAGAGATTTTTCCTTCTACCTGTAGGAAAACATCTCTCTATATAAACAACATCCTTTTATTCTACCATTTTCAACTTTTGTCAAAGAGAGATTTTCACAATTAAGGTTCATAACATGAACATGATGCCAATTTATAATGGAAACAACAACTTAAATTTGTAATCCAATCTTGTAAATGTCCTTAATATTTCCTTTGCTCTTGTTTATTTTTTTGACTATTTTTTTTAATTTCCTTGCAAGTTTGAAGATTGTTAAAGTTACAAATTTCGAAGTGTAACATGCCATCATCTACAATTTTCTTCATATTATGACTTCAATTTTTTCTTCAAATTTGCATTTTGGAGATGGTGTTCTTCAAAGAAACTTCATACTCTACATTGACAGATATTCTAATTTTGGACAATAAAGCTTCAAACCAGGAGAAAGGCACTTTACTTGTAGTATGCCCTTTTAAATTTGGCAACTTTGCTCCTACATGGTTTTTTTCTAATGGTCTTCATCATTTGTCATCTTGGAGTTTTTGAATATTGCAAGACATCTATAATTTCAAACTTAACACCTTCACCTCTTCAAGGGTCACATTATTGCAGTCTTTACTATATACGGCTAAACCCTTCTGTGACGGTCTTCAATTATTGAAATATCGTATCAACACTGGTGAATCTTTTCGGTATCATTTTCTTCATTTTTGGGTCAAGTTACATATACGGAATACTATTAGGAATGGGTTGAAGATGTGTCAGTGAGCAATAAGATCATGTTGGCTATTGCAGGACTTTATGACTATGTTTTTGCTTCTCTCTTCTCTTATGACTGCAAGCTGAATATCATATGTAGCTTTTGTAAGCATTGGGATCCATCTACAAACACTATTTACATTGTTAATAGGGAAGAATCCGTCTCTTTATGGGATTTGAAAATATTAAGAGGTTTGCCTATATTGGGCTTCATATAGAGGTTGATGCTCGAAAAGAAGTCTACTCAGCAACTTTTCTTTCTTGTTGGCTATGCAAGTTTGTGCTTCTTGGTAGAGATGTTGGCCTGATACGCCCAAGCACCTTCAAGCTTGCAAGTTTGATGGCAACTGGTCAGCATTTTTACTTAGCTATTCCGGTCTTAGCAAACATTTATCATGGTCTAAAGGAGATTTCAACTACTTCTGACTTCAATACTTATGTGTCTACCTTCCCCGTTCATTATGTGTATGGTTGGCTTGCTCAAAGATTTGGGACATATTTTACTTCAAATCGTGATAGATCTCCCAAAATGACTACCTATGCTAGTGAGCGGACGACCAAGTTTTTTGAGGATCTCGATGCTCATGGTCTTTTTAGTAACCCATCAAACAAATTTATTCTTGTATGCCTGTTGATAAAATAGTTTTGTTGGTGATGATAACTTAACTACTAGCCGCGGGGAGTACTTCATTAATTTTCGCTCGAGCTTTTTGATAGCATGTTGCAATAATGTCTACATATGCAAACCATATAGTCCTTATAGATTTTGTAGACAATTTGGCTTTTATCAAGATATTCCTAGTGACTTGAAACCACACTTTGATTATTTGGCTTTGCAGGATGTGATGCAATTTGGGCAATCATGTACCAAGCTTTCTACTTTAGCAAGAGTAAAGTTACCCATATCGAATGATAAGACAACCTTTGTTACCAAAGACTATTTTGATTGGTGGGAAAAAAGATAGCTCCAAATCCCTCTTAGAGACCCAAAAATGATCATTCGGTTGAAGACTAATAAAGGTGATGGAAAATTTTCTAATATTGGAGCTACAAAGCCTATTGATGGCTCCTCATCTCACGAGCTGGATAAAGCAACAAAGAAGGATAATTCCAAGGAAAGGACAACTAAAGCTACTTATAAGGATCAAACAAAGAAAGATTCTTCATTAAAGGGAAAAGTTATATCTCCTGCACTTGACTATAATATTGCCGACCAGGTAAATTGTCTAAGCATCGATTAAAGAAACTCTGATCATCATTGGAACCGACCTAAAAGACTTAAGCTATGTATTCCTGGAGACCCAAAAGATTTTCAAGTAGCAATTAGTTCCTCAATCATCCCTTGTGATAAGCTAGTAATATTATTTTTTTGTTTCTTTTATACTTTCTTGAATATTTTGCTTATGTTGTCATTTTTCTATTTGAAGCATGAACTTACTAACTTTGAAATGGAGACTAGAGATACAAAGCACACGACACTTAGCGCTGAAGTCTTTCAAATAGTGTCAACTGCATTTGGACAAGCCATCCAATAGAGTCTATGGAAAACACTTCCAAATTACACACTAATACTGGTCATGCTATTCAACGAGAGAAAACAGCTAAAGGCAATCATCAAAAGCAACTCATCACCCTGACCCATTTGATGTCACCAAACTTTGTGCGACTGAAATGTTCCTTCATTTCCATCGTTAAGCTGCAATTCTTGCATGGAAGCATTTGCAAGAATGGTTTACTCGTACACCTTAGTCCGAAATTCCTTCCATGGTAGAAGATGTATGTAAGTTTGTTAACATGTTAAAGAATTCCAGCAATATTGGCACTTCAACTCCAAAGGCCGCTTAGAAGGTCTCCTTTAGAAGATTGAGAAGGTGAATGAGGAGGAATCTAAACTTCACTCGAGTATATTAATAAGTATTCAAGCCAAAGAACTTGATAGGCTTAAAAGGCAACTAAATGCTTCATTTGCTCTTGAACACGAGGTTGTTTGCAATCAGTCTTCTCTACAGACTAAGCTTATCCAACTTGAAGAGGAACTTAAAAATTTGAATGGTAAAAAGAAAGACATTGAGTCTTCTTTGGAAGTGATTAAAAAGTCTGTTCAAGAAAGCCAAAGCAATGTTTCAAAGGTTCGAGTTAAAATTTCTGTTGTTGAGAGCACTCATATGTATGGTGATGCTGAAGAGAGTAAGCTGCAAGAACTTCGAAACTTACTTGAGATTGATTTTAATGAGTCGAAGCATCTCAAGTGGGAACCTTAGACTATCTTCTTCTTTTGTTTATTTCATTTCATCTAAACCTTCTTTTGCACCTCTATATAATCAGACAACTATTTTAGCATTAATAAAAAAAATAAGATTGTTTCTTTCTATATTTATTTATTACTTTGTTAATTGCTCCATTGAGATGAAATGTTAACCAAACTTTATTTTTTTTCTTTTGACGCGACTGGACTTGTAATGAATCCAACCTGCCTATGTTCTTTCTTGCGAAAGATCAAGTCAAAATGTAGTTCAAAAGGGTTGCAAACATTGCTCAACTTATTTTTGGTATGACTGAACTTGGTTTGAATCCAAGATGCCTAGGTACTTTCTTACGAAAGATCAAGTCAAATGTAATTTAGGTAGGAGTGTTTTTTTTTAGGGAGGGTCGTTCATAGTTTCAGTTCTTATAGACTAGGAGCGTCACTGAGCCTTAAGCATAGTATTTCTTCAAGAATTTGCCATTGATAGGTCTGATACGCGACCCATCCTTGTCAACAATTTTGTAGGCCCTATTAGTGTAAACCTCTCAAATAACATAGGGATCATCCCAATTTGAAGGGAACTTGTTACCCATGCGGTATGAAATGACTATTGGTCTTCGAATTGCAAGAACCAAATCTCCAACTTGATATGATCAAGGCTTCACTTTCTTGTTAAATGCCTTAGGCATTCTAGCTTGGTAACACTTTAATCTCTATTGTGCTTCAAGTCTCTTATCATCTAAAACTTCTAATTCTTCAAGGAGTAAGCGCACATTATCTTTAGTGGATAAGCCTTCTTGAATGGCAATTCTTAAGGAAAGAACCTAACATTCTAGTGGCAACACAGCTTCTACACCATAAACTAGTGAATATGGAGTCGCCTGAGTTAGTGTTCGATGTATAGTCTGATAAGCCCATAAAGCTTTTCCAATTCTTTCATACCAATCTTTCTTTGAACGACTCACAGTCTTCTTAAGCAAATTACACATAGTCTTATTGAATGCTTCCATAAGACCATTAGCCGGCGCATGATATATAGAGGAATTATGCTGCTTAAAGTTGTATTGAGCACACATTTTATCCATTGCCTTATTGTAGCACTCCTTTCCATTATCAGTGATGATGTAATGAGAAATGCCATACTGATAGATGATATTGATTCAGATGAAGTCAACTACAGTTTCTTTCTTTACTTCTTTAAGTGCTATAGCCTCAGCCCATTTCGAGAAGTAGTCAATCGCAACTAAAATGTAGAGATGTCTTACTGAACTTTTAGGAAGAGGACCAATCACATCTAACCCCCATGCATCAAATGGCTAAGAAGCAACAGTTGGATGAAGTGGCTCAGGTGGCTGCCAAATAATATTACTATAAAATTGATACCCTTCACATTTCTTGGCGTATTCCATGCAATCTTTTACCCTTGTTGGCCAATAATATCCCATTTGCTTGATCTTGAAATGCAACTTAGGGCCTGATTGATGGGCCCCACACCCCCCGAATGCACTTCTTCCAACGCCTTACTTGCTTCATCCTCTCTCAAACAATGTAACTATACTTCATCAAAAGAGCGGCGATATAGGGCGTTTTTATAGTAGACAAAATGATATGCTCGCCTTTTTATTTTGACTTTGTGTCATGGCTCATTTAGCAATCTTCCATGTTCTAAGTAATCAATCAAGGGTTGACGCCAATCTTCCTTTTCAATTTCATAAACAGAAAGACAATTTACTTACCCATCTTAATCTTCTTCCACTACATATGGTGGTACAACTTATCTATTACATACATGCACCCGAATTTCAAGATTTGGAAGAGCCAATACTGCCGCAAGATTAGCTAAAGCATCCAGTTGCTTATTTTCCTTTCTTGGTACATGTTCTATGATGCTACTGTCAAACCTAGCCAATTGCTTTATAACGTGTTGACAGTAAGGAATCAATTCGAGCTTCTTTACTTCATAGAGCAAAAGGATATGATTAACCACTAACTTCGAATCACTGAACTTGAAGATGATTTATGCCCATATTATTTGCCATTTCAAGCCCCAGTTACAATGCTTGGTACTCAGCTACATTATTTGAGCAATATTGAATAAGATTGAATGCATATGGAAGTACCTTTCCCTTTGGCGAGATAAAGATGATTCCAGCTCCTGCGCCATCATGTCAAGCTGCTCCATCAAAGTACATCTTCCAAGGTGAATTTTCATTAAATAGCACATCTTCATCTGGAAAATCTTTGAAAAATTCCCAATTATCTAGAATTGGATGGTCTGCTAAGAAATTTGCAAGTGCTTGACCCTTTATTGCCTTTTGAGGGACATAAGCTATATCAAATTCTTGGAGAAGAATAGCCCATTTTGCTAATCTTCCCGAAAGAACTGGTTTTGACATTATGTACTTGATAGGATAGCTTTAGAGATGAACCGAATTGAATGAGTTTGTAGATAATGCCTGAGCTTTTGAAGAGCAATCATCAATGCTAAACACATTTTTTCAATAGGTGAATAGTTCAACTTGGCTTTATTTAAAGTTTTACTTAGGTAATAAAATGCAGCCTTTTTGCCTTAGTCATTCTCTTATGCTAGCAAAACTCCCAATGAGCATTCTTGAGTTGTAGTATAAAGGATCAGTGGATGTCTAGGAATTGGTGCTTGTAAAATTAGAGGGTTCATCAAATACTTCTTTATACTTTCAAAAGCATTATTACATGCTTCATCCCATATGAAAGGAACATCGTTTTTCATCAATCTATGAAATGGATGACATCGACCAGCTAGATTGGAAATGAATCAATGAATGTATTCCAATTTTCCTTGCAAACTCCTAAGTTCATGCATGTTTCCTAGAGCTGGCATTTTTGTGATAGCATCAATTTTAGATTGGTCTATTTCAATTCCTCGATATCACACAATAAAGTCTAAGAATTTTCCAGTTAAGACTCCAAAAGCGCATTTTAAAGGATTCATCTTTAGTTGGTATTTCCTCAACCGCTCAAACACTTGTCATAGATCCTTAAGATGGTCCTCCCTTCTTTTTGTCTTCACCATTAGGTTATCAATATAACACTCAACATTTTTATGAATCATAAGATCAAAAAAATTTTGCAATGCTCGTTGTAGGTCGCACCTGTGTTTTTCAAACCAAATGGTATAACTTTGTAGCAAAATATTCCTTTTAGAGTATAGAATGCAGTTAGTTTTCTATCATTTGGAGCCATTGGAATTTAGTTATACTCGAATGAACTATCCATGAATGACTGAATTTCATGGCCTACTGTGGCATCAATCATAATTTCTAGAATTGAGTATGGAAAGTCATCTTTGGGAAATACATTATAAGTCCCTAAAGTCTACACAAATTCGAATTTGCCCATTCTTCTTTCTTACAGGCATAATGTTGGAAAGCCAAGTAGGATACTTGACTTCTTCAATACAATTTGCTTTGATAAGTTTGTTGACTTCTTTCTCGATTTATGGTATCAACTCAGGAAGCGTCGTTGAGCTTGTTTTATTAGACTAACTTCATTCCTTATTTTTAAGTGATGAACAACTACCCTTAGATTAAGTCCAGGCATTTCAGCATATGTCCATGCAAAAATATCTTGAAACTCTATGAGGAGTTTAACATAGTCCCTTTCTTCTTCAATCGATAAATTAGCACTCAAGAAAGTTGGTCGATGATCTTATGATGTGCTAAGGTTAACTTCATTTAAATAATCAACTGAAGTCTTATTTCCTTCTTCAAATGCAGAGGGAGCATCTTTTGCACCTTCTTCAGCTGGAGCCTCATTCTCATTAATTTCGGTAATGGTCATATGGTTAACAGTGATATTCACTATTTCTTCCATTTCATTAACTTAGCTCGGTGTTTCTTTTGTGACAACCATAGTATATTGTTTACCTTTCAACATCTTCCCTGTAGAGACCACCTATTTGGTGCACCTCCTCATACGCGAAGGAAACTTGTTAGATAAGTCTTTTTGGTCGACAATAGTAATGTGATCCTTCTTTGTTTTGCTTTTCCCCTTTACTTAAATCGACACCCCAAGTCTTGTATGAATAGAAGCTCTTTGTGCCACTCTCTTTTCAGAGGTCTAAGTTCCAATCCTGCCAAAAACTAAAATATGATTAGAAGAATTTCTTAGGCGATCAAAGACTGAAGTTCTCTTTTCAACATTTTCTTCAATTTCCCCAGCTGTTATATGTTATGAAGTCTCTTTTCTAATTTTTAGCCAGAGTGGAGTGGATGGTGCATTACACCCTAAACCGACCCTAGATGACACCATAGGTTGACCCTTTTCTCTTTGTAGCTTGAAAGGCTTTTTTATGGCTTTTTTATTTTTCTTGGTAATCTGTATTGATTCCCCTACCAATTTAGATGTGTTCTCCTGGCCATATACAACCTTAGCAAGTAACCTATAGGCATTTAGGTCGAACCCATTGGCTCTCTTAGTAGGCAGATCACTATGTTCCACTACATGACTTTGAGATGGCTTTATAAATCCCTATAATGGAGGACTGCAAATCTTTGAAGACTTAAGATTCGTAACTGACATATTTAAATCCTCTAAGCGTTTGATTATTTTATCTTTATCTTTTGATGATAAAGACTGCTCATCCCTTTTCTCAAAAGCATGATGAGGAATAAATATAGGTTTTGGAGTTTTAACTGTAGAGCCTGCACTTGCCTTGCCCTTTTCTTCTTTAAATGTCTCCTCTTTGCTGGATGCTTTCAAATTAGATAACCCCCATTCTACTTCAATTGAATCTACATAGAACTTTGCATCTACAAAATAAGATTCAGCTATAGTGAAAGGCTTAGACTCAGCATCAATCCTCTTCACCTGCCCGTTTTGACAAAACTTAAAACATTGGTGGAGTATGGAAGAAACAACATCATTCTTATGCATCCATAGTCTTCTAAGAAACATCTTATAGGAAGTCCTAGCATCAATTACATGGAATAATGCATTTGATTCCATGTCATCCATAACTAGTGCTAGCCTGATTTTTCCAAGAGTCCTTTGCCCTCCTTAGTTAAAACCTTAGATTACCATGCAAGTTTATAGCAACTCATCCATAGGTATGCCCAACTCCTTCATGGTTTTGAAAGCTAGAATATTAACAGAAGATCTATCATCTATTAAAATTCTATCAACCTTTTACTCATTGATATAAATTGTGACAAAGAGTGGATGATTATGCAATTTAAACCCAAGTAGCAAATCTTCATCAGAAAAGCATATCTTTGTTGTATACAAATTATAAGAAGCTCTTCTAGATTCAGAGTCCTCTTCTTCCTTTTGATCATAATCTTCTAGGTCTATATTAACATTATAACAAGAAAAGACTTCATTGTTAGACCCTACATGTCCTTTGGAAAGAACTCCTTTAAGATAATAGGCATTCTAGGCTTTTGCATTAACCTTTCTTTATTTTAGACTACAGGTGATTTCTTCATCACTGCTTGAGGAATTAACTTCTTCACATACTTCCTCACCATTTTAGACCTCTTTGAACCAGTCATTTGTAATGGCACCCTTTTCTTTATTCCTCTATGTCGAGTGACGAGAGTCCATCCTTCGTTAGAGTTATCTTTAATTTTCATATCTTTAGGCCATATGCCACCAGTTAAGTCATCATTTTGCAAGGCAACTTGCATATGTTGATTCAAGATCCTGCTAGAAAAAGTATGCACTATAATCTCCATAGGTTCAAAGGAACCAAACTTCAAAGTGGCAGCAGAAGGACTTGTACTCATTACTGTAATTACATTACAAGCTGTAGTTTCATCATCAAACACCACATCCCCATTCTCGTGTAACTACATAATTTTATCTTTCAAAATAAAGCACTTTTGAATAAGATAGCTAACCAACCTATGATGCCTACAATAATTCGAATCATTCACACGATCAGCCTCTTCAGGATGCTTCATTTCTGGGATTTGAATGAGATTAGCTTCAACCAAATCATCCAACATCTTAGGAATATCACCATTAGTAAAAAGATATTCCTTTTCTTTCATTTCTTCCAAGGTAGTCCTTTTTACACCTTGGCCTCGCGTAGCAGCAGTTTGGAAAAGTCACCTACACCCGAATTCAAGCAACCCAAATCCTGCACTACATAAACAAGTCTCTAAGGCTAGCCAATTGTATCCACTCCTAGCAATATTCCCAATCCAAATGGAGTAATTAACACTCCAACATTCATATCATAGCATACACACACACACACTTAAATAAGATACACTTAACCATTGATGTCATTTACCAAAACTAGCAAACCTCATATTCATTTCTATTATTTTCCCATACCAACCAAGTTCCATTATCTTTACTTCCATTAATGGTCATTTAATGTTCCACCATATCTCATTTAAGTGTCATGAATGCCATTAACTATGTTTAACACTTTTATTACTTTAACATTAATTTCTACCAACCTTATTATCAATTCAACATTTTTTACATATCAACAAAGCAAATCATGTTTTTGAATAAAAGAAAATAATACTTTGAAAAATAAAGTTGAGGAATTGAGACTTTCTATTTCTAGATTCCAGAAAGGGAAGGAAAGTTTGGATACCCTTATTGTATCTCAAAGACCTTCCTGCGTGAGACATGGCTTAGGCTTTAATGGAGTATCATCTTCATCCATACCTAAAACTATTTTTGTAAATGCTTCCACACCACAAACCTTCTCAATTGAGGTAGGTGCCTCTAAGGGTACGAACAAATCACACATTAAAGCATCTACTCAAAAGAAAAGCAGCAAAGGCTCACTAGGCTCATGAGGGAAACCTTAAAAAACCAATCATGCCTTTTTGTATAAGAGGCATGCACCTAGGAAAACACCCACTACACATGATTGTGTTTGTTGTTGCACCTCCTTTTATGTCTCTAATAAGAAAGTTATGAGGTCCAAACCCTAAATAAAGTGGCAAAAGTCCTTTAAAACTAAGCAATATCATTATTGCATGGAGTTTGGGCACATTAACATTCATTATTTAATAAGGAAATCCTATTGGATCCCTCAAAAACTAACCTCCAAGGACCCAAGGTTATTTGGGTACCTAAAAGCCAAACTTGAATTTATGTGCCATAAGTATGCCTTAAATCCTCAAGTAATGAAAATGTATGGCTTTTAGATAGTGGATGCTCAAGGCACATAACCGGAAGCAAAAACCTCTTCACAAGTCTCACACTTTGATGCTTTGATATTGTTGATGCTTTTATTTAACAAGTAGCATATGTTGATAAATGGTTTTCTGCATTTGAGATGTGTTGAGCTAACGAAGTGAATCAGTTTATTATTAATGAATAATGCTAGGCTTTGAGGATA